>CM055092.1:64808872-64934796 GCA_029204225.1 Diphasiastrum complanatum | reverse complement strand
GGATATGGGGAGAGAGAGAGAGAGAGAGAGAGAGAGAGAGAGAGAGAGAGAGAGAGAGAGAGAGAGAGAGAGAGAGAGAGAAGAGAGAGAGAGAGAGAGAGAGAGAGAGAGAGAGAGAGAGAGAGAGAGAGAGAGAGAGAGAGAGAGAGAGATGCACGTTTTGTTGATGTAGAACTACATTCAATTTTATTTTCATTAGGATTTATGAAAACAGATCTACACATCCTAGAAAGAAATCTGTACTTTTTGTTGATGAATCTATTGATAAGTGGGGTGGGAATCAGTGGAGGTCAGAACAGACCTCGGAATATGTATTTCTATTTAATTCAGTATACCATCTGTTATTCTGAGGTGGATTCCGACCTGTGCTCATACATTTTTTTCAGACCATAAACAGATTATATGCTAGATTGTTACCAGCTCATAGATGCTAGATTATATACCTCTTCTCATAAACTTTTACATAAATATTTATCACCCATCTTTTGTTGTAGATGCACATTCTGTAGTGTAGGTCTACATTCAATTTTATTTTCATTAGGATTAAGGAAAACAAATCTTAGAAATGTGTACTTTTTGTTGATAAATCTGTTGATAAGTGGAGGTCGGAATAGACCTCGGAATATGTGTTTTTGTTTAATTCAATATACCATCTGTTATTCCGAGGTCGATTCCGACCTCTGCTCATACATTTTTTTCAGGTTATAAACACATTATATGCTAGATTGTTACCAGCTCATAGATGCTAGATTATATACCTCTGCTCATAAACTTTTACATAAATATTTATCTCCCATCTTTTGTTGTAGATGCACGTTTTGTAGAAAGGGAGAGAGAGAGAGATCATGAAAGAGTTAAAGGTAAACAACACACCCAATTATAGGAAGGTGTGTAGCCCTTGTTTTCTTCCGTTAAAGGCGTGGTTCAAATGTTTCTTGTTGGATGATTAGTTCCACAAGAAAGCCCAAAGGCCGTAGGAGGGAGCATGTGGTGACATTCTGGAGTAGGATATAACTGTTCGGTTCGGGAGTTTAGGTTAGCACTCTACCATGACCTTTTTTTTTTTCTCCTCATGTGTGCTTAGATTTTAGGGTTTAGGGTGTGTGTGCGCGTGTGTGATGTTGTTTGTTTATGTTTCATGTTTACTAGTTCATGCTATCCTACTTTGTAGGATCTTGATTTATTCATGTGTGTGTGTGTGCATGCGTGGTTCCCGTAGCATAGTCCGAGCTTTTATAGGTATTGAGTCAAAGCTACGAGGGCAATACCAACATATAAATCATTTTTCCACATCCAATTAACCACAAACCATAACCTTAACAATATTGGTGAACACCCAAATCCATTGAGGATGCAAGGGGGGCTACTTGGCTCCTTGATCGAGTTGTCTATGCCGATTGGGTGTCTTGCCTAAAAATGGAGAGACCAAAGAGGCATATGGTGTGCAGGTCGTTGACATTCTTGAACCTCATGGTTCACCACATCGAAATGAGAAAAGTGTGTCTGCTACTTCAAACTCAATAGCTCTAAAAGGTTGCATGAGGTTCATCTGGATTCAAACAAGTGTCCACCTATAACCACTTCGAAGTGTTGATTTGAAGTAGCAGCATCTTTTTCTCTCTTCGATGTTGTGAACCGTTAGACTCAAGGATTGCCATGGGCCTACACACCATGTTCCTCTTTGATCTCTTCATATATAGGATAGATGCCCCCTCGTTACGTACGAGTCACTTGCGGGGCCAGTGGGCCTCCTATTGATGTCTACTCCTCAATGTGGTTTAATTTGGGTCGTCATTGTTGTTTGAATAGCAAATGGTCGTGAATATGACAATACATATGTGTTGGTATTGACGTTGTAGCTATGAGGCGGTATACATGGAAGTTTTGGCATTTGTTTCACAATACTCTATCTTTTTAAGCCCACGACGAGATGAGAGAGAGAGAGAGAGAGAGAGAGAGAGAGAGAGAGAGAGAGAGAGAGAGAGAGAGAGAGAGAGAGAGACGGTGATGTTTTTTTCTTACTAATTTTTAAGACTCCCATTGGTTGTCTGTAGTATTTATCCCTCTTATTTTGTTGCACCGATTATGTCAGATACTGGATCCCCTAGTCAGAGGTCATGCCATAGTCGCGGGTCATCCCGCCTTTCCTCTATGGGCGAGAGTGAGCTCATTAGCTACCTTAACCAGTTGTCTTCCTCATAGCAAGATAGGGTCTTACAACGCTTGAGTGCTCAACGCGAGGCTCGTAGCTCCTCTCGATTGGTTGAGTACACATCATCAACCGAGGAGATTCAGTACACTCCTCGTGTAGACCAGTCACATGTTCTCTCTTCCCGTGAGGGTCACTCTAACGAGGGTCACACCCCCACCCATGTCACTACTGCCAGTGCTTCCTCCCGACACTCTCGGGAGAGGAGGAGGAGCCGCCTCGATGTCTCCTATTACGGAGGATGTGGTGATGACCCTGACGTGGTCATGAAACTTGCACGTCTGCGTAGCTCATCTCGTCGTAGGGAGTCCCTACTTTGAGACACACTGACCTAGGAGGTAGCACGTACGTCACACGATACTGCAACTCATACAGCTGTCACACCTCAAATTCCTAGCACTCCCACTTTCACCCCTCACATTTTCTCTCCCTTTGGACCCACTATTACTGAGTCATTTCCTTCTAACTATATGTCGTGGGGTCACGTTTAACCGTGGGGTTTTCAGCCCACTCCCACCTAGTCCCCCCCTATATATTCTCCTCTCCAGATGCCCCCCAGTGGCTATTCTTCCCTTGGTACCCCACAACATCAGTATTCTCCCATCGGCGAGACATCTTTCATACCTGAGGCCACCCCTGTGGACACTCCCATGGCCACATCTCCCATACCGAAGGGCACCCGGTAGACACTGCCATGGCCACATCGCCACCAGCTACCATACTGCCATCATATGACATAGACAAAGATGGTCACATCATTGAGAATAACCCTGGTAAGAGAGTCATCATGTGCATGAGAGAGCTCGTGTATATCCACTTTCCTAGAGACATCTTTCGTGACTGGTGCAATGTCAGCGATGACCGCAATAATCGCGTCATTGACCAACTGCGTAGTGAGTTCCCTGTCCCATCCCAGGACATGGAATTCGCATGGAAATTGATGAGGTGCCGCATGGGAGTTGTGATGAGCCACCACAAATTGAATATCTGAGATGCAGTGAAAGCCGAGAGAGGCAGACCTTCCTACTGGAGAAAGAGGACATGGCAGCAAGCAAAGAAAGAGTATTGAGATGATCTAAAACACTTCAGACAGCAACGAGAGGCAGCCAAAGTCTGACTAGAGACCATGGGGCCTTCTCACTTGGGCAGTGGTGGCGAGGGATATTTTTGAGCCCACTTTGTAAGTCTACCCTATATCCATTAATGATATTTGACTATTTATTGTTTTTTCTTTTTTTGCTCTTGGGAGTTTTTCGTAAGACACGTTGGAATAAAATGCTCTCTTTATATGATCAAAATTTGAAATGTTTGTGCAGCGATCTATTGTGGGACATATTCCCACACATGACGAGTACATGTATGCAAATTCCCACGGTACGCAGGCAGTACTCGAGTTATTGGAGAGGCAGGGCATGGGTATAAACTGGGATGTTGCTCCTCAGGTATGACATGAAATCCATTTTATGTTTTTTAAACTTGCTATTTTCTCTCACTCCCATATGATTTTTCGGAAGACTAATTGTTGTGTCTTGCACGTGCAGGAACAACAAGGTCCACATGACGGAGATGAGCAGGAGGAATTAGATAGGTCTAGCTAGTGTTTTGGCTTTATAGCTAGCCGTTCCATGTTTACAGACGCTTGTGTACATGTTTTTACATCTATCATTTTTATTCATACGTTTTCCAGCCATCTTTTGATGCAGCTAGTTTTTTATGTAATCTTGAACCTTGACTAGTCATGTAATTGAAATGTATTTGGCCCTAAAAGCATGTAGAAATGTTTAATTTATTGACTATAAAGTGTAATTATTGTGGTTAACATGTGATTATTGTGGTGTACTATAATATATTTTACTATGGATGTCATAGGTCTTCCTTACTTCGAGAAACTCTAACTCAAGAAGCAATGCGGATGGCGCATGATACTTTGACTCGTGCATCTGTCACACCTGATTATCCGGATACCCCCACACTCTATCCTCATATTTTTTCTTCTTCAGTACCCACGCCCCCTATGGGGTCTCCATGGCACCGTGATCCCTCTTGCCAGGCCACTCCAACTATTTTTTCTCCCATTCAAACCCCTGTTGGTTACACTCCCACCCAGACTCCTCCCCAAATCATTCCCGTTGTAGTCAACTCCCCCACTGATCCTCTTGACACTCCCTTTGCCACCTCTCCGTCAGCTGATGTCTTGTCATTCTATGACATAGATGCGGAGAGGCACATAGTAGAGGATGATCGCGGTGGTCGCGTCATCACTCACATGAGGCAACTCACGCATGTGGTCTTCAACTGGGACATTTTCAAGGACTGGCACAAACAAAGTGATGAGAAAAAGAATTATGTCATTGACCAGTTGTATAAAGAATTTCTAGTCCCCTCCCCTGATGGAATTTAATCGAATATGGATGGGACAATGCATGGGAAGCGTGATGAGCCACCACAAATCAGAAATCCGAGATGCGGTGAGAGCTAGCAAATCTAGGCCATACAACGTGCACAAGGACGATTGAAAGTTTGCAAAGAAAGAATTTCAAGAAGATCCAGATCATTTCAAGCAACAAAGAGGGGCAGCTAAGAAGCGAATGGAGACGGCAGGGCCTCACACCTGGGCAATGGTGGCCAAGGTTCTTTTCATGCCCATTTCGTAAGTCTCCTCACCCATAAGTTGAATTTTTTTTGGTCATAGTTCATATTTTATTTGTGGATTTGTTTAGATTAATTTACAATCACCGATTTGTCGGTTCATGCAGAAATCTGTCGTAAAGCAGTCTCCCACAAAAGAGGAGTACAAGTATGCATATTCCAACAACTTGCGATCATTACTCAAATTATTGGAGAGACAAGGAGTGAGAATTGACTGGGATGGATATTTTGAGGTATGTATTATGTTAAATATATATTTTGACTTCACCACATTCATTCGGTCAAACACTCTAACAACATCATTTACAAAATTTACACATCTTCGTTGCACGCAAGTATCGCAGTCTCAATGTCATCCATCGTAGTCACATGAGTCTGATGACCATGGCCAGGACGAGGACGATTCAGCTGGATCTAATAATTAGGCACTTCATTCTGATGTATATTTGTAATTCAAACCTTTATATATCGATATATCAAATTTTTTTAACTTAAGTCCTCTACATGGATTTTCAATTGCATGTATTCCTGCTTTAGGACAGAACGGAGCCATTTGAGAGGGTTATAACGATGTCCATGGGAGAATCTTGGCCACCACTGCCCAGGTGAGATGGTCCCTAAAGTCTCTTGTAGCTTCTTAGCGGCCTCCCGTTGTTGTTTGACGCGATCTGGATTTCTGGGGAATCCTTTCTTCACAAACTTCAAGTCTTCCTTGTGCCTTGAGTCAGATGGATATTCTAGATATGCGGTATATATGGCTTCAAGATACACTTTAACTTCACTACATTCATATGGTCTAACTGACTCTCATCACATTTCTCAGATACCTGAATCATATTCATTGGATGCAGGCACAGTCACAATCCCATGCATCGCAGTCACATGAGTCCAATTGCGACATCAATGGCCAAGACGAGGACAACTCAGCTGGATCAATTTATAATTAGGTATATTTTAATAATATAATTTGTAACATATCTCTGTACTTGGAGCATTTATGTATGAATTTAAGTTTCCTTCATTAATTTGTAAGTGCTTACAATGTAACTCAAATAAATTTTGCAAATTTTTTTATTAACAATAATGAACAAATGATTTTGCTTACCAACTTCATAAGAAATGATGCAAAAGACTCCTGGGGACGGATGGAGTGCATTGTTAGGGCAGAATGGAGCCAGTAAACTGGCTCCATTTTGTCCTAATTTTTTTTTCTGATTTTATACCCTCGGAATAACCTTCGAAACAGGGTAAACTTTTAGTAGAGATATACCAAGGGATATCCCTTGGTATATCTTCAAAAATGACATGTCGCCAATCGCTTGTTTAGGAGGGATATACCGAGGGCCCTTGGTATATCCCTCGGTATACCCATTCTATAAACAATGCAAAAAACGAGGTGAAGAAGCCTCGATTATCGAGGCAATTATTGGGGATCTCGTTCCGAGATATACTTTAGGGTGTATACCGAGGTTATGGTCTTTTTTTTTTTTTAAAATATTCTTCATAAAAGCCTCAGTAATAGGGTCAAAAATCCTCCAAAATGTCGTAGTGCTCCTCAGATTCAACTTTGAAGTAACATCCCTCACTTTGTATATTGTATTCGATATATCCCAAGCCTCCTTCGAAGATTGGGGTGGCCAATCTGATGTGGCCAATTTGTGTGTCGGAGATGTTAAGAGTAATCAAGACGAAAGCCTTGCCATCCTTGAGCTTCGATTTGGAAATGGCTTGCTCATTGGCACTGGTAAGTAGCTCGGTTCCAGCGACTATTCCCCAAAGCTCCTTGGCCATCAGTACTACTCTCATCTTGAATTTCCATAGCTAGTAATTCAAACCATTGAGTTTGTCTACCATAAGAACAAACTGTGATTGCGAATCCATTGGGAAGTTCAGGATGATGTATATAGATAGTAGATTATATGATTGGAAACAATTACATCAAATGTCTACTCTTTATCAGAACAATCATTTAGATAATGTAAACCCCTCCACCTCAAAACAATCAAAGAGTAGATATTACAGCTATGATACCATGTTGGGATAAGGTGAAGCTTGCGCATTGCGACACAGAGCAGCGAGCGGGAATCCTTGGTGCATGCATTTTCTTCCATCGTGTTCAGACCAACATTGATAGTTTGAGGTCTATCCTACTTGATCATAGCTTCGAAGTCACTGGACAATACACTCAATTCCACAGCCATGCACGAATTAGATCAGTTTCAGATTTAGCTTTGTGGAAGCGTATTAGGTGTGAAAATTAGACCGACAAATCGACACAGGCTATTAGTCATACAAATAATTTAATCTACAAATAAGTTTATCTGCTAGAAAGAAATAATCTGAACATGAATAAAATGATTATTGAATCACAATATACATGACCTAGATTATTGAAACTTGGATTATTTAGTCGCGAATAGATACAGTTTGAATGTAGTCAAAGTCATGTTCTTTCTGAAATAATACTCCATAATGACAGAGAGAAAGAAAAAAGCAATTGCGCTTTGGATGTTCTATTGATCTGCTACATTGTCTAATGGAGCTAACCGAGCAATAGCTGATAAGTTACTGGAAATATACGCATGGCTAACTAATGAAAAGAATGTTTAATTTGTACTTTACAATTAGCATTAAGGCACTACGTGTTGTTGGCAGTCGCCTTGTGACAATATCTGATTCAGTTAGAGATTTTGTCCAAGCGTGATTTAATGTACTTGTTAATCTGCTGATAGTCGATTGAGGCCAATTTTCCGAGAATTGGCCAAATAATCAAATCTGATCAGATGGTTAGATATGGTCGAAGTATCAAGGATGGTCGAATAATTGAAGATGGCAAAATTATCAAAGATGGTCGAATAGTCGAAGGTGTTCAAAAAATTGAGGAAACACTCTCACTGATCCTTGTCTATTTTTGCAGACTATCAGAAAAAAAGTGTATTTCTATAGAGTATGCAATTGTACAAGTATTTACAACAACTAGTGAATGGATCTAGGTTAGCAGAGAGATAGGGATGGAGATGATAGAAATCCAACATAAGCTTATGAATGCCTTTAAGTTATCTTTTCCTACCCAAAAAAGGTAGTGTCCTTGATAGTCCATGTTGTACCACCAAACCATGCTTTTAGCCCTTGACATTTTTAACATTTATTGATATAAAACATCAAGATTAGGTATAATATATTGTGTATAGGTTTGGCTCAAATGAATCCATTAGGAATTTCAAGAATGATTTTAAGCAATGATTTAGGTCTTGTATCAAGTTGACAAGCTCTAGACAAGTTTGATGTACATCTTCATGATTAGTCCTTGAAGTTTTTTTCTTGAATATCACTTTCTTTGTGTGCAAGTAAAGTTAGATTGCCATTCTCAAGGTGAAAAAAGATATGATCATAAATCACATTCATTGCACAATAATGTTACATAAGTTCAATACTATGAAAGCCTTTGTCAATACAAGTAAGTGCCTTGTGATACTATTTATTTAGCTATCATTAGCCAGTAGCCCTTGTAACTCAATACTTCAGCATTTAAAAAGAAAAATTTATTGCATCATTTTTTTCACATCACTTGCGTAGAACTAGCATTCTTACATCTAGAATATCCAAGAGGTTGAAGTTTGCAAATATGCAATAAAACAGAAATCACAATTAGTACAACAAATTTATGTGATTACATTATGATGGATTTTGAATAACACAAATTGAACTAAATTGAGACAATATTCATATTTTGAGACTTCTTACCACCTAAAATGAACGATTTAGGGAGATAAAAAGTGATTGTGTTTAGTTAGATAAGCCTACTTTTTAAAGACAAATTTAAACTATGCCTACTTTGACTATGATTTGGAAGTCATTTGCATATAGTTTTGGAATTGTAGTTTATTATTGTTTGGAAATTCTAGTAATTATTGCCAAGAATTGGACACAAAATTATGGAAACTATATTCATGATTTGAGACATTTTAGACCAAATTCAATCCAAATTAATTTTTTATAACAGCCCTTGAAGCCCCATATCCAGCCACACTTAGGATAATCAAGTTCAAATTACTTTGTGCATCCATATTTAGTCTAGAACAATGCCTGGAAGAAACAAACAATGCATGCTCTACTACCTGTTGAGTCAAAAATGGTGGGGCTGACAATTCTTCAAAGTGCAAGCCAAGGACTCTAGGATGATGTCCAAACATCATGATTCATTAACAAGGAATGAAATGTTTGTATGTATTCCACCCAGATATTTTGGTATTCAACTCCATAATGCGCGGATGGACTATCTTCTACAACATCGACATGAGAAATCATTGGCCTCACATGCATGAATACGTGTCCCAAAATATTTTTCTAGATTTTTCAAAAGAGTAGACCAACAAGCTGAATTCCTGTCACTTCTCGAAAGACAAACTTGGCTATGACAGTAAAAGAAAATTTCTATAAGCTTTCACACATTCATACTTAAGGTAGATCATTTAAACAAAGAAGATGATATTCATTGTTAATCGCCTGGAAATACATACTTGTAATTAGAATGAGAAATAAAGTTTGCTAGTGGAAGTACATAATGTCACATAATTTCATATGATACTGATGTGCATTATATGATATAATACCATGCAACTCAAATATGTTGCAAATTTTGCATTGCCGATTGTTTTGCCACCAATGGAATTTTTAGGGATTCGATAGAGTCTGGGCTTTTGCTCGCATGCCAACTCCAAAGACCACTTTGACAAGATTCCCATCTACTTGGGTCTATAGGATTTTTTGGCCAATTTTTTCCCCAACAATTTCTATATTGCTCAAAGAGAGTCTTCCTTCGCTTTGAAATTGGTTCCCACCAATCCACTAAAACCTTCATGAAGTGCTCATTATTTTTGTCCTTGATTATTGAACTTGCTGCCGAGCCCAACCAAACTGGACATTTTTTTTCATCATATGGTCTTATTTGTAGAAAAATACCAATGTCAACATCCATATGTGGTCGAAACTCTTCTCGTGGTCTTGCATGTCTAGGCCCACAGTAGTGTTCCTCCTCAATATCATCAACGAGGTTCTCTCCATCACAACTAATTTCGGGTATTAGAGAAGCTTTCTATGATGTTTTTGGCCAAAATCCTTCTTGCAATTGTTGATTGTGTAAATAGGGGATTTGCAGTTTTTCTATCACAGCTCTCCAATACTCAATGATAGGTTGTATATTTTTGCAAAATGACGACTCTGCTTTTGATGTTTGCTTTCCTTTTCTCCAGTAGTCAACGAATTTTTGCGTTACCAATTCAACATCCTTTATGTGTGATGTTGGGGATGATACCTTTGGCTCGCCTTCTAGAAGAATGGCTTTTCCATCTTGTCCCTTTTTCCACATTGTGATTCCTTCCGTAGGTAACCATTCCTCATCTGTGGGGTGCATTTTGTAGTGCATGACTGGAAATTTGTTGTTGATGCTAAATCAAAATTGCAATGGTTTACGATGTCCTATCAATTCGCTTGAACCCTCTGGAATGTAGCCATTAACAAAGCTCTTAAAGTCAAGAATTTCACGTATGAGATAAGGTATTGGAATAATTGTGCTTTCACATGTTTGAAAAATGTCTAGCAATTGTGGCAAGGTAAACACATTGCCTCGTCTCAAATTCTCTGACAAATGTCCAAATAAAGCATCAATATCCTCATGTGTATTTCCCACCATGAGAAATTTTACTATTATTTCCTCAAAAATACCCTTGGCTACAAGCAAAGATAAAAAGCTAAATAACCAACGATTTTTACTGTCTTTCCCAGAGTTGTCCATTTGCAAAAATAATGCTTGGGCTATTGCCTTTGGCTCAGGAAATAATCTTGGTACACACGTCTTTTTTTTATCCATTTTATCATGAAAAATCCACAAGTACTCTTCTGGCATTGTACGTGATAGCGCATGATTCCGATAATACTCACTACGACATTGCCTTTGCAATTTGTTGTGCTCATCTCTCTCTTTCATGTATTGTGCTCTTTCAACTTGAACCTTTGTAGACATCAGCTTCATTTTGATTGTTGTACAAAAGTCACATTTGGAAAATCCATTGTTTTTTGCTATCTGCACCTCTTTGAATGGTCACATTCTTTATCCGAAGAAAATAAGTCATCAATGTCCAAAATTGGGCACCGTTCTTCATCCGAAGAAAATAGGTCATCAATGTCCAAAATTGGGTAGCTGGTACGTTGTTTAGGTGGCCAATTTGTGGGATGTGAATGATCGAACTCCAAAACTTGGCAATTGGCATGTTCTCGAGTTAGGCCATTTGTAGGCTGAAAATAGTTCATGTCCAAAATTGGGTAATTGGTATGCTGTTGAGAAAGGTCATTGACTGCCTGCATTTCACTTATATCCCACTTAGCGAAGCCACCGACTACCTCTTCCAAGCACGAAACTCCACATGAGGGATAAGGTAATTTAGCTTGTGGAACACACACGCTTGTGACATTTACATATGCACATCCTTCACCTAGTGGGACTAAATGACAGATGGCCCTTGGATCCATGCTTGTGATAGTAGCAAGGCCAACCATGTGGCCACCAACATACAAATGTACTTCATCACCTACAATCATCTGCAATATTGAAAATGTCATATGGACTTCATGCCTTGTGGAACAACATGTCTTGTCAATTCGAGAAAGTAAAAATTAGCAAAATTATCAATGCTTATATTATGTTTATTAGTGGCAGTTGATCTCAAAACACAATATTTATATTGTTCCAATTGCCTCCACACTTTGTGTCATTACTAAAATTGACACACCACGAAATTATTGAAAGTATCCAATTGTCTATAACGGTAGAGCAACAATCATTCAAAAACCTAGCATTGAATCAACTTTACAGATGTTTAGCATGAAGACAGAGAAACTTTCATTTGTTTAAAATGGCTTTCTACAATGTGTTTAAAGTTGCATTCACTAGAATCTTACTTGTATTGGGCTTGAGTTGATGTCCTAAGATAGGGTGGCTTTTGTTGGATATGACGAGCATGATACATACTAATGTTTACATACTTGGTTCGAACCGGCCGGTTCGATGGTGTGAACCGCTTTTAAATCGAATAGGCCTTGTTCGAACCGTGGAACCATTCAAATTGGTTTTAGGATTTTTGTATTTTTATTGAAATCCTCTTTTAGGACAAATCATGATTCTTAATACGTAAACTTAGTAATAACTCTGTATCAAGCTAAGTTGGGATTCGAGGATGTCTATATTACATAAAGCTAGCATAGTCATTGAATCATTGTAGACTTTGGACACTGGATTTTTTGACACTAGATTGAAGGCCTTTGAGGGTTCGCTGGAAATTTACAAATTACAAAACAACAATATACTCTCTTTTAAGTCCCCCGAATGTCGTTGCCTCCCGAGTCCCGACTCCTCACTGATGTTAGTATTAACAGCCTACTAGTAGATACTAGATTTATTGATGGATCTCAGATCTCACTCCCTCTCCTCTTCTCCCATCTTTTCTTCTTTCCAATACACTTTGGAAAATATGTTATTTCTCTCCTTGGGCTGAGGCATGGAAATAGCAGTTTCAGTAGTTCAAACCCTCGGTGAGGTTTGAACTGTGAGTTGAGCAAACATTGACACATGCATTATTTTAGAAAACTTCTACTAACTTGCATAGAAGAAAAACTCGACTCAATTTGGTTTAGGACTTGGTACCAGCAAGAATAATTCAAGTTAGATTCACTCAAAAAATTTATAGTGTTGGAATGATCCTATCATCTATGATTTTCAAACACCTCAAACTTGGTTCAACTTTTGATGTCTTCTTTTGAATATCATTTGAATATCATGGCAACATTCACTACCAATGGCAATGTGCTTCTAGCCCGAATGTGGTTTGACTTCAGTGACTTGTGTATTTTGGTGTTAGAAGAACCTACCCAAGTTATGTTCACAATTCATGACTTGTACTAGATTTGAGGTAGCAACTCGAACCAGGTTCGAGTTGTAATTAATGGATGCTAAAAAAGCTTGGTTCAAGTGAAGAGAATCACACTAGCACTTGGCTCTATTCAATCATCTAGGCTCTTTTTTTCACCATAATGTTTAATATAATAAATCTACAAATAGTATTTAAAGTTAGCAGCACAAGTTCAACTAGGATTGAGTTGCAGGACATTATTCTGATCACTCCAAACACCAGTTATGTTTGAGCCAAGAACTTCTGGATGTCATGTAGATACTTCAAACTCGATCCTAGTTCAAGTTAGAATTATCATGTTCAAGCCAAGAACTTCTGGATGTTATATAAGTACTTCAAACTCGAACTTGGTTCGAGTTAGAAGGATCATGTATGCTAAGAAGATGGATTCACATCTTGAAGAAGTCTTAAACCATGTCTTATTGACAAAGCTTTTCTCCTAAGAGGTGTAGTATTTTATATTGAACTAGAATCAAGGTATGTAGTTTTGTCATACATTCATTCAAACATGATTTGAACTTCAACTAGGAATTGAATGTAATTACATATTCATGGAAATTGTACATTTTTCTTTATATACTGAAGACTTGATTACCAAATGTGAGGTTTCAATATAACTCCTTATGGGACTTTAAAGAATAAGATCTCCACTCATTCATGGGGGGGGGGGGTGATAGAAAAAGAAATATTGTGAGATTTCAATATAAATTTTCATGGACCTTAAAGAATAAAATCCACACACAGACTAAAATCAATAAGAAAATATTCAATTTACATAATCTTTTAGCCATGTTTGTGATAGAAAGAACTATGAATGCCACATGAACACTCACAACTCGAGCCTATTTTGAGTCAAGAGGAATCAAATTCTCTTGTTCATTCCTCGATCCAAAGTAGGAATCTCGAGCTGCTGAACCAGCTAAGCACCTCAAAATATGGAATATAGTAAATTCATTTTCTTCCAATAACTTGAAAATAATATTCTTAGTTGATGTTACATTTTTTATTAGTAATACTGACATGTTTTGATTCACAACTCGAACCAAGTTCGAGTTCAAGGCACACTATTGTATCCAATGTTTGATGTAATAAATCTACAAATAGTTTTTAAAAACAGCAACACAAGATCAACTAGGTTTGAGTTGGAGGGACACTATTCTGATGGAGCCAAGAACTTCTTGCTGTCACGTAGACACTTCTAACTCAAACCAGGTTCGAGTTAGAAGAATATTTTTTTCCTAGTAATGCTAACAAGATGGATTCACAGCTTGAAGAAGTCTTAAACCATCTCTTGATGACAATGCTTTTCTCCTAAGAGGTGTAGTCTTTTACATTGAACTAGATTCAACTAGGAATTGAATGGAATAACACATTCATGGAAGTTTTACATTTTACTTTATATACTGAAGATCTGATTACCTAATGTGAGGTTTTAACATAATTTTGAAATTTTAAAAGTTTTCTCAATTACAATTTTTGTATCAAAAAATATATATATATATTTTTAAATTATGCTAAAAATTTGAATCAATATTTTTTAAAATTTAAAATTTTTGAAAATCTTTACTTACACCCACGTAAGTTTGTAAAATATTTAAACATTAAATAAATGCAAATAAAATTACTTTACAATAATCGAGATTAAACTATTTGTGATAATATTTAAATCACCCTAAGAAAAATTAAATTTTTTTCACTTCTTATAATTTTTAAAAATATTTTTTTTATAAAAATTATTATAAAAACACATCTAGAATTAAAATATTGTAAACTTAACAAATCATTACAATTTTAATTTTTGGTAATACTTATCAATGTTAAAATATTTCAAATTTTAAATTTTGAATCGTTAAAAAATAAATTTAAAAATATTAAATTAATCGAAAAGAATTCAAAAAATATAAACACAATTATTTCTTAAAACAAAAGAAAAATTTTTCTTCCCAAAAATCATCAATGTCATTTACATCTTTTTCTTTTCTTTTTTCTTGAGTAGCCACTGTACTATCAAGTGGCACCTCTTCTACAATTTCCTCGACTACAATTACTACATTGTAATCTTGAACCAAGACATCAACAAATTCTCCTGTATCGTCTACTTTTTCGCTAGCAGGAGACTGAGGTTCCTTGGACAAGGAAATTATTGTATCCTCGCTGTCCAAACTCTTTACCACCTCAGATAATTCATCTAGCAAAATTGAGAAATATTTCATTCTCATTTTTACAAAATCAACTAAATTAGTATTTAAATCTACTGCAACAACATGTCTGTCTTTCTGAACAGCACATGCGCTCGTAGTGCTGCTACCGTTAAATAAATCTAAAACCCAATCAGTTGGGTGAGAAAAAATATCCAATAAATGATTAATTAATTGTTGTGGCTTTTGGTAGGGACAAGCCACGGAACCCGTCATTAGATTTTTTTTTTTCTTTGTCACAGCTGGATACTGGAACAAGTTTTAAAAACTTGTCAGTCCGGAAGTGTTATAATACAGCATCGAGCGTTTGCCATCCAAAGAATAATAACCGATGGTTATGTATTCTATTTCATTGCAAAGTCGAGCTCCTCCCGAGTTCCTGACTTTGGGCTTGTACCTGACATGGAACATCACAAGTAAAATCAATTTAAAATTTTAATTTTAAAATAAAAATTTAAAATAAAATTATGAATTAAAATACGAATTGATAATTCAGGAACTTAAGAACTTACCACACAATATTCTCAATTCTCGCATTACAGAGAGTTAGTAGAGCTTTCTGTACTGATGCTGAATGCCAAGAAGAATGAAAAATAACAACTCTCCAAATTGGAGAAGTTGTGACTTCAAGAAAGCCCTGCAGAAAACTATGGATTTCAGTGAATTTGAAAGGAGTATCATCATTTAATGATTCCTTCATCTCAAATTCATATGGTATATTGGTGATGCAGAGTATATAAGCCCTTTTTCTTAAAAATTTTGAAATTTCTCTGTAATCGCCCTCCTCAACAGAGTAAAAACATGGTTGATCATCGACACTTTTGGGAAGGTAAGTCTCTAATGGATTCTTCTCCGCAATGGTCTCACCCCGTGCCAATCTCTCCTTGTCTCTTTTTTCTGCTTTTGCCTTCAGAATATGTCTCTTGAATTGCTCTGGAAAGACTTTGTTTTTTTTGTCTTCGGGAGACTGAAAAGAAAAAAGCTATGCTTAGCATGGGAGACAACAAATATGAAATAGAATAGGAGACTTAACTTATCAAAAAATATTAATTAAATAAAGAAAAAGCTATGCTTAGCATAGGAGACATAGAATATAGAAAAGAAACAATTAATAAGCACCTATGCTAAGCATGGGTGAAATAAATACCATGTCCCTAAACAAAATAAAAAATGAACTCAGGGCTTCATTTCGGTTGTTCAGAGGATAAAGCCTCTAGCACTCATCAAAATCTTGACAATTTAATCCTGTCTCAAGGGCTTTTTGAACTTTTATAAATAATTTGTCTTAAAAATTATAATTGTTAAAAATCAAACCAAATTATGAAAATCATTCTATTAAAAAAGATAACATGAAAATAAATATTTAAATTATGATTATTACCTCTAAAATTCTTTTTCCATTTCTGTCAGAGAAACTTGACCATCAACAACTCTTGAAAGAACAATTATTATTAGCTCTGAAGAGCTAATCCCTTGCATATTCTTCCACTCTGATATTCCTATTTCAGTAGGGATTGGCTTCAGAGTTTGAGTGCTCACACCTTTTTTTTTGGATTTTGAGGCACACTGAGTAGGTTGGCCTTTTATTTAAAAAGTTTTCCACTTATCAAAAAATTTATCAACAAGGGCCCACACCTTAAATCAAAAAAAAATTAATTGATAAAGAATTTAACCAATATTAAAATTGAGTTCAAAATTTTAGTCTGATAAAAATAATTTAAAAAGATTATAACATATATTATGACCAGAGCATTCCATGATGAGCATAGCCAAACAAATTACCTGGCCACTACAAAAAGCAAGCTGAAAAAAATTATCGTATTTAGTAAGGCTCTGCGTAGGATTTTTTGAATCAAAAGGCAGACTTGTCATTTGAGCACATAGTGTTTTCAGCTCAAGTTGATTCACATCTCCTACTTTGGAGACTCTCATGTATTCTTTGTGAAAAAAACAAATTCTTTGTCTCACGGTCATTTTTCACCCGATAGTCCTGATCAATATTGTGGTTCCAAGCCAATAATTTCGCTTCTTCCACTGTCAGGCCAGCAAATGCAATGGCACTCACAATTCAAAAGCTTGGAATATGGGGATACTCTTGAGATAATTGTTTTTGAGCTTGTAAACTGTGTATCCCCCCAAGAACAAAAAAATGATATGAATCTAATAAACAAAAATCAAAATTTGCAACATCATTGCATTCATTGGGATCAACCAAAACAACAAAGGGAGTAACTATGGCCTGTGTATGATCTTTAAATTTTATTTTTAAATTATGTACATGTGTTTCATTAGGCTCTCTAACTTCCATTGCCCTGTCTCCTGTTATTGGGTCTACAGGTGGCCTACCACACTAATTTATGTCTAAAATTAAAGTTGTTTCTTTTATTTATTTTTTATTTATGCATATTATCTCTTAATTTGGCAAGTTCGGAACTGTCTTGTAATGGGTGGATGGATACACCAGGTAGCGACAAAGATGGTTCGGTGGCGGCTTTTTTGCTTTCAGCAGAAGGAATGGACTTATGGCGATGTGTAGCCATGGTCTTTGGGCGTGACTTAGGTCTAGTGGGCGAAGTCTCAGAAATATTATGAGATCTGTTTTTTTGGAATGAGGGACGGCTACGGTTTCATCCTCAACATTTTCAGAGGCCGGCTTTGTGAGATGAGCAGTGGTATGTTTGTATGTAATGTAAAAATCTAATGATCATTTTTTAATTGAAAATGATGCAGGTGAATCCAAGAGTGCATTCACACTTGTTTATCAATTCAGCTGTGATCTTAGCATTGCATTTGCTCTTCTACTATGTGATGTTTTTCCAAGTCCAAAATCCTGTCATTTCTTCTCTATATGCTATAATTGCATTTGGATACATATCAGCGCATATCGCGATGAATATTATGCATGACGGCAACCATGGTGCGTGTCCAATTTTCTTGCTTTTGGATACATTTTACAACTACTAGTTTCTATGTATATGTGTATTTGATAAAGGATAGAAATATCATAGCCAAAATGCTCATTTTGTGCATGTAAAGAACATTCAATAGGAGACTTAGATGTTTGGCTCTCTTAGGAGAACATAAAACAAGTTAATGTAAAGAAAACCTTTACAGAATCTACCATTGTCTTTGCAAATGACTACATGGTTATGATCGATGGTTGCATTCCACTTGTTAAATGAACACTACAAGCATGTCATTGACTAAAGTTGGAAGCTTTTAAGATGTCAAAAGACATTTGTAAATTAGAAGAGCTGATCTTTGTAGCACCTCGGATGTAAACTTCTTTGCAGGAGCATATTCTACATGGCCTTGGTTCTCATATTTGATGGGAATATCTTCAGATTTAATTGGAGCTACCAGGTAAATTTTACATGATACTTAAAATATATAAATATCTAGTCACTTTTAAGTTGAGAAAATTTGTTTTCTCATTGTGATTTGTATTGTTTGATAGGCAACAGCACATTATTGCGCACAAATGTGAACATATTTGACCCAGATATTAGTATGTTTTCTCAATCCATATTTAAATGAAAGTTGTTGACATAAATTTTGATCTTCAAATCAAATAAGTAGCATTGATATTGTATTCAATAGCACAATATTCATGTGAGTATGTATGATGCAAAATGTCATCGTGAGTACATACGATTGAATAAATTCATAAGGTTGAACACCTTTATAGGAGCAAATGACGTTGATATCATAAGGGTGCACTTAGAACAACCAAAACACTCTTTTCATGCCTATCAGGTGAGTCATGGGATTTCTCTCTGGCAAGAATGATTATTGTCATGAGCGTTACATTAATAGCCCACATAGTTACCAATGCCATCATTCGAGCTATGAAAGCCTTATAAATCCTTTTAGCATTAAATTTTTACTCTTTCAACATTCTAGGTGAATTAATTGTGAATTGTGCATTGCAGCACATATACCTATGGCCACTTTATGGTCTAATGACATTGAAGGCTATTTGGTTCGATGACTTTCAAGCCTTGTTCACAGGAAAAATTGGACAGTGAGTATTATATCTCTTAATTTGCACTAAGTCTTAAAATATGCAGATTCATATACTTATTTCCATCTCATTTGCTAAAATTGCGAAAATGATATGTACCAAATATCAAGTTTATTTCTTGGATTGTCACACTGATGCGTGCTCTTTGTTATGTGTTACGTGTGTTTGTTCATTTAGAGGCATTATCGCAAAAATGACACCTTCAAAAATTTTGGTTTTTTGGGGATCAAAACTCTCCTATGTTGTTTACATTGCCATCCTTCCATTTCTTTATAGCAACTACGAAATCTCCACAATGGTGAAGCTATATATCTTATCACAGGTTTGTTGATAATCAGAATACACATGTTTCTTAGTCCAATTAGAATATGCTTAGTGAAATACATTGTTGGAATTTTTTGTCAAGAGGACTACTTGTGTGTTCATCTTTCTATATGACAAATATTACATGTTTGGTGCAATTGGTGTGTGGATGGACACTAGAAATATTATTTGAGATTAGTCATGTGGTGGAATCCGCAACTTTCTTGATGGTTGATCTAAATAAAGGAGTTCCAATTGTGCCTTATGGTTGGGCAGCAATGCAAGTTGTATAGAAAAACATTTACTCTTTAATACAATCAAATGCTTGATGCAAGATTCATGTTTTGATTATAACAGTTGCTTGATGTCATTCCCTTTCATTATTATGTTGTCTATTTAATTTTACTCATAAGTTGTACCAAAAACATAACTTTCTAATGCTGTCCTATGTGGGAATGATACTATTTGCTACAAAACCTATATTAACCTTGTTGGTATAGTACGACATATACCAATTTTTGGCGCAGTTGCTAAAAATGTTAAATATTGAATATCAACATAAATATGGCATCACAAGTTTATTCATACATGGGAACTCTACTTCAAGAGAGGCTTGACTGTGTGAGTTACTTAAGATTTATATGTTGTGTTTAAAAGTTACAAAATGGGTCCACAAAAAAAAAAAATCCATACATTATTTTCATCTTCATTATAGAGAAAACTCATATCTCCTTTTATATTGTATTATTATTTAAAAAACTAGAAAAAACGCATAGGATTCATTTAGTTAGTATAACTCTTTGTTCTCTAAAATGTATATTGATCACATGTCCTAATACATCCCATATCACTAGTATGCCTCGTTGAAAAGCAAATGGTCATACAATTTTCAATTTGAAAATTGCTTGCAGTTTGTAAATAAGTAAGGAAAGAAACCACATTCTGTCTCAATGACTCATTATTTCTCTCATAACAATGCACAATATTATTGTTTTCTAGGTATGTGCCTCAACAAACTACAACACAGGTTCGACCTTGTGGTTGCATCTATCCGAAGGACTTATTTACCAAGTAAGTTTTGGATCTTTGGATATCAGTTGTGCCAATTTTGTGTTATATGATATTAAAAAGTTGGAGCATTGAAAGTATTTATGTTCTTTTATGAAAAAATGGTTTTGACCCATGAAAGGTACAAATTTGGAGAGTAGATTTGAATTTAACATACTCATCAAAACATAATGATTAAGGTGGCATGTGAGAAATATGAATTATAGCATATGTTATTGTCATAAGTATATATCTTTTTCACCTATAAACTATTACATCTAGGTTGCTAGCTTCTTTCATCCTTTGAACGATCCAGAGCATGATTAGGCTTACCCCACACATTTATATATATATATGTTATTTCTAAGAAACATCTCATCTCATATATATATATATATATATATATATATATATGAATAGGTATCTCTTTCTCCCCCCCCCCTCCCCCCCTCCCCTTTGTCTCTAGCTTCTCTCTCTCTCAGACTTCCAAATAATCATAGATTATTAGTAATATTGACTATAAATTTCTTTTTCTCATGATCAACATTGAGAACAATCGTGTAACTAATTCATATTGAGTTTGCATAGTGAAGGTGAGAACGCTCATCTAACTAATTCATATTGAATTTGCATACTGAAGGTAGTTCAGTATAAGATTTGAATATTTGTATTCATCTTTGTGTATCCTCTAATGCATTAGTAATACTAGATTAACTGATTTTTCAGATAGCAAGCTCATTCAAATTTCCCATATTTTTTATCACACCTCTTTTATTAGTGAGTCGATGAAAACGTGGAGGAAAGACCCAATTTCTATGTTAGACAAAGTAGACCTTGAGATTGGCACTTGTCCAAAAGATAGATTGTTCACATTAGTTGGCATGTGGCTTATAGCTTCCCATACAAGCTTGTATGTCTTTTTTGAGAATATCTAGATGTAGCATGCGGCCTACACTTGTCATAGGCTTAAGGCGGCCTGTTATGAACAAGTTGGCATTCGCATATTCTATATATGCATACATCTATATACTAACACATAGAAGCATCTATACAAACTCATCTTTAACCTTAGGATAAAGATTTGCATCATTTATATTCGACTGGCCTTGTTGGTTGAAATCAAGTTCATTCTGGAGTAGTCTTTCTTCAACTATCTTTACAAAACTACAAATCTATGTACATCTTGATCTAGCTAGAAGATTATGTATTTATTAGCATTTTCAAAGAAGAATTTGATTCAAATAAGAGCTTAAAGTACTTAAATAAGTCATGGGCCTATAATTACATAAAGGAAGATTCTAATTTTTTTTAGCATGTGAGTGCATCTAATGTTTGCAAGTTTTAGCATGAAATTATACAAAAGTATGATAAAAAGGTTCACATTTTTTATGCAGATTGAACATCACCTGTTTCCAGGAGTGTGTCACATGCACTACCCAAGTATGCAACCCATTGTGGAGGCCACTTGCAAAGAATTCAATATTCCATACAAACGTCATGCTTCAGTATGAGATTGTGGTTCTTTAATGGAAAAGGGTTCATAAAAAAAAAACAGCTAACAATTATTGCTCAATCATCAAATTATGTATAAGTGTATGATTTTTCATGCTTCAATTTATTTGTTTACATGTACAACTTTAAATCAATTTTTTGTTTGGAGTCTGATCTATAAATTGAACCTGTGACACTAGTAGGTGCTTGAACTTGTTGAGAAGGTGTTGGAATTTCATGACTGGAGATTCTGGCTCCAACTCCAGGATGTTCTGGACTCTCAAAAGGCTCTAAATTTTCAACGAACATAGCCCTTTTAGATTTAACATGATGAACATCACTTTGAAAAGGTCTCCTACGAACATGAGAAAAGCTTGAACGTCGCGGATCAACAGACTTACGTGGATCTGTTGATTTATTAGAATCAGTAACTGAGTGAATTGAAGCTTTTGACTCATCACTCAATGATTCAACTTGCTCAAAAGAACAATGTTCTAGTTGTGCCGAGCCTGTATCTGAAGAGGAGGATGAGGTCAAAAGATTTGATACAGGTTGAGTTACAGACGTCATTTCTTGAAAAGTACTTGCTTGAGAAATTTCAGATGATGAACGGGTAAATGATGACGATGCCACATCATTTACCAAAATATGTTCAGATTCAAGAGTGGCTTTGTAAAAAAAGCTTTCATTGGGAATGTCAGATGAAGATGTTGCACTTGTTGCAACATACTGAGTTACAACTACTTGAATAGAAGAGGTAGAACTAGTTGACATCGTAACCTCAGTTTTTTTTTTTAACTATGTACTTATGCTAAGCATAGAACCATTCAAATAGTTAACACCACACTAAATGTGCTCCTCAAACATAACTGCAACCTATGCTAGTCATAGAACAAATAAAAACCTATGCGAACCTCAATAGACGTACACAGAAAAACCAACTAAATGCAAATGAGCAACAAGCCTAAAATGTAACTGGTTAATAAAAATTTCCGGTGGCTACCATGCCTTAAATACTGTTTGGCACCATTCTTAGGGTTAGGGTTAGGTTTAGTTAGGATTAGGGTTAGGTTTGGACTGTCCGGGGTAATACTCGAGGTCGGCGTGGGGTGAGGTGAGTTGCGGCAGCTTGGTCCCGAAGTAAGCTGGAGGACTGGCGTGAGACGGGGGTCTCGAAAAAAAAAATATTTAAGGACCATAGTCCAAGCATAACTCACCTCATTTGCGAATTCAGAAGCCCACATGCTGCTAGAGCAATCGCTACGACCAAGTCACGGCTTTCTATAAGATTTCGCATATGTTCTCGCTTCCAGATTTCTTGATGGTATGATTATTGTCATTTTCTAGCTTTGTTCTATGCTTAGCATGGGTAATAAATTCTTGCATTAGAAAATATTCATATTTTAATTTGTATTCATCTTCTTGCAACATGGGTAACCTATGCTCAGCATAGATGCCTGCACCAGTCCTCTCCTTTAATCTATGCTGAGCATAGGTTGTGCTCGGGTCCTTAGTATTATCCTATGCTCAGCATAGGATTCCGGCATTATTTCTTTATTCTTACCACAGTTCGACCTATGCGAGCATAGGTTGCATCTTTGGTCCTCTTCCAACCTATGCTTAGCATAGGTTAGCAAGTTGGGACCACAATATTGATCAGGACTACCTGATGAAGATGACTGTGATACAAAGAATTTGTTTTTTTCACAAAGAATACATGAGAGTCTCCAAAGCAGGAGATGTGAATCAACTTGAGCTGAAAGCACTATGTGCTCAAGAGACAGACTTGTCTTTTGATTCGAAAAATCCTACGCAGAGCCTTACTAAATACGATAATTTTTTTCAGCTTGCTTTTTGTAGTGGCCAGCTAATCTGTTTGGCTATGCTCGTCATGGAATACTCTAGTCATAATATATTAAATTCTTTATCAATTAATTTTTTTTTTATTTCAGATGTGGGCCCTTGTTGATAAATTTTTTGATAAGTGGAAAAGTTTTCAAATAAAAGACCAACCTACTCAGAGTGCCTCAAGATCCAAAAAAAAAGTTGTGAGCACTCAAACTCTGAAGCCAATCCCTACTGAAATGAGAATATCAGAGTGGAAGAATATACAAGGGATTAGCTCTTCAGAGCTAATAATAATTGTTCTTTCAAGAGTTGTCGATGGTGAAGTTTCCCTGGTAGAAATGGAAAAAGAATTTTAGAGGTAATAATCATAATTTAAATATTTATTTTCATGTTACCTTTTTAAATAAAATAATTTTTATGATTTGGTTGGATTTTTAACAATTATATTTTTTAAGGCACAAATTATTTATGAAAGTTCAAGAAGCCCTTGTGACAGGGTTAAATTGTCAAGATTTCGATGAGTGCCAGAGACTTTATCCTCTGAGCAGTTGAAGTGAAGCCCTGAGTCCATTTTTTATTTTGTTTAGAGACATGGTATTTATTTCACCCATGCTTAGCATAGGTGCTTATTAATTGTTTCTTTTCTATATTCTATGTCTCCTATGCTAAGCATAGCTTTTTCTTTATTTGATTATTATTTTTTGATAAGTTAAGTATCCTATTCTATTTCATATTTTTTGTCTCCCATGCTAAACATAGTTTTTTCCTTTTCAGTCTCCCGAAGACAAAAAAAAACAAAGTCTTTTCATAGCAATTCAAGAGACATATTCTGAAGGCAAAAGCAGAAAAAAGAGACAGGGAGAGATTGGCAAGGGGTGAGACCATTGCAGAGAAGTATCCATTAGAGACTTACCTTCCCAAAAGTGTCGATGATCAACCATGCTTTTACTCTGTTGAGGAGGGCGATTGCAGAGAAATTTCAAAATTTTTAAGAAAAAGGCCTTATACACTCTACATCGCCGATATACCATATGAATTTCAGATGAAGGAATCATTAAATGATGATACTCCTTTCAAATTCTCTGAAATCCATAGTTTTATGCAGGGCTTTCTTGAAGTCACAACTTCTCCAATTTGGAGAGCTGTTATTTTTCATTCTTCTTGGCAGTCAACATCAGTACAGAAAGCTCTACTAACTTTTTGTAATGCGAGAATTGAAAATGCTGTGTGGTAAGTTCTTAAGTTCCTGAATTATCGATTCGTATTTCAATTCATAGTTTTATTTTAAATTTTTTATTTTAAAAGTAAAATTTTAAATTGATTTTACTTGTAATATTCCATGTCAGGTACAAGCCCAATGTCGACTTTGCAATGAAATAGAATATATAACCATCGGTTATTATTCTTTGGATGACAAACGCTCGATGTTGTATTATAACACTTCCGGACTGACAAATTTTGGAAACGTGTTCCAGTATCCAGCTGTGACAAAGAAATTAAAAAATCCAATGACGGGTTCCATGGCTTGTC
Organism: Diphasiastrum complanatum; assembly: GCA_029204225.1. Taxonomy (NCBI): domain Eukaryota; kingdom Viridiplantae; phylum Streptophyta; class Lycopodiopsida; order Lycopodiales; family Lycopodiaceae; genus Diphasiastrum; species Diphasiastrum complanatum. Next base: position 64,909,533 of record CM055092.1, on the reverse strand, counting down.
CCTACCAAAAGCCACAACAATTAATTAATCATTTAATGGATATTTTCTCTCACCCAACTGATTGGGTTTTAGATTTATTTAGCGGTAGCGGCACTACGAGCGCATGTGCTGTTTAGAAAGACAGACATGTTGCTGCAGTAGATTTAGATACTAATTTAGTTGATTTTGTAAAAATGAGAATGAAATCTCTTTCAATTTTGCCAGATGAATTATCTGAGGTGGGAAAGAGTTTGGACAGCGAGGATACAATAATTTCCTTGTCCAAGGAACCTCAGTCTCCTGCTAGCGAAAAAGTAGGTGACATAGGAGAATTTGTTGATGTCTTGGTTCAAGATTACAATGTAGTAATTGTAGTCGAGGAAATTGTAGAAGAGGTGCCACTTGATAGTACAGTGGCTACTCAAGAAAAAAGAAAAGAAAAAGATGTAAATGACATTGATGATTTTTGGGAAGAAAAATTTTTCTTTTGTTTTGAAAATTAATTGTGTTTATATTTTTTGAACTCTTTTTTATTGATTTAATATTTTTAAATTTATTTTTCAACGATTTAAAATTTAAAATTTGAAATATTTTAAAATTTTTAACATTGATAATTATTACCAACTATTATAATCTGAGGATCCAGCCTCACAACCAGTCAGGGAGAATATTATCAACCTCCTAGACACCAATTTATTTCACAAAATCAAAATCAGCACTATCCATCACGAAACAACGAAGTCCAAATACAAGAGTTGCCTACACAATCTAGACATGACCCTCAACCATAGCTGGCGCTCTTAGGACCACCTCCAAGGGGACAACCTGATCTAGGAGCATAAAAACATAGACACCCTAGAGAATCTGCACAGACACATCTTGTAGAAAACTCCTACAATCACTCATATGATCATGATACAGCACTTCCATCTGTTAGTTCTCAATAATATCCAACCAACAACTCATGCTCGTGCAAACGGGATGAGTATTCCACACCACTGAAAAATCCCACACAGCTAGCCATCCAAGATGGTTATGCTATTGCCATAGGCCCAATGAGCAACCACTGTTTTATTTGTGACGAAACTGGCCACTTCATGGTTGATTGCAAAGTTAAGAACCAACACCATGTGGAGTGCCCAGACTGTGTTCGCAAACACAGTTTCAAAGACTGCCCTAAACAACCTAACAGGGTCCTTCCAACATGTCATATATCATCTGAACCTGTTAGAGTTCTAACCATTAGAGAAAATATGGGCCCAAAAGAGGGCCCTATAAGAAATGCCATGTAGGAGAGAGAAAAATAACTATAAAGTAATTATAATATCATTTTCTAACTTCTTTATGCATCTGCCCACACTACTTTCCATGTAAATGAATGCACCTTAGTTTAGTCACATCAAACTTCATTGGTGTTGAACCATAGTTAAAATATAATTTTTCAAAATGCTGAAATATTCCCTCCCAATAGTTGGGAACACTCATAAATTTGAATTAGGAGTGACATTTCTGAAAAAAACCTACGCCATCTCTATCTCCAAGGTCAAAAACAAGTGTTTAGCGCCATCTCCAGCTTTGTTATTGTCATTGTGTTGTTTGTTACTATACTATTGTACTGATGACAAAGCTTTATCATCTTCATGTGGATCTGTGACCAGAATATACTCCGTTGAGGATGAGAAATTCAAAGCAACCCAAATTGTCAACTTCTGATATGGTCCGATACAAGGAGGAAAAGCTAAAGCATGTAGATTTATGGTCATCAGGAATATTGTATCCTATTGATCCATGTTCATTGCAACATCCAGATTTTCATTCAATGAGTCAGTTAATAATCTATATGTGTCATGGTAAAAATGGCCTTTTGGGTTATTCTGAGAATTTGATGCTCTATGGGAATGCACATTCAATGCATTATTTGGAAGAGGAATCAAGGAACATTTCAAAAGAGTGCGAAAAAAAATCTACAAAGATGAAAACTTGTTTGGATGAAAATGAGATGCTCAAGGAGGAGATCCAAAGGTTGAAATCTTCTTTGCATTATTATACAACTAGTAATGATGAGATAAAAATTGCATTTCAATCCATGTGTATCTCATATTTGTCTCTTGTTAAAAATATGGATGTGCTCAACAGAAAGGTCCGAAGCAACAAGAGGAAAAGACTGGTAAACAAGGATATATGTGATCTATCGTCTAGAGGAGGTCATGAAAAAAGACGAATCCGTGCATTCAAGTAAGTTATAGCTTATTTGGTATTGAATATTGCTTGAACTTTTTGATTCATTCATAATCACTAATTTTGTTATTTATTCATTTCAACTTTCTGTTGATTTGCTTATTATACTGTTGTGAATACTATGATTGTCCTAATTTGTGACATTTTCATGAACATTATGTTTGCAATGCAGATCAGCATTGGTTGTTGAAGACCATTTGGTCGATGAGATTTCAATTGGAAACTCACTAGGCTCTATCTTAACTTCTAAATCTATGAAATCAATGTTAAATAGTAGCAAAATAAAAAAAGATTAAGGCTTCAGTTACTGATAAGATTATGGATGAAGTTGGAAAAATATTAGACACTACATTGCTTCAAAGGGCATGTGATTTTTCTAGCATTAACAGGGAAGCATATGCAATAATGTTTAAGATGATAAAGGATGCATTTGCATAGGTAAATTTTAAAAAGTTTCCAATCCCACGACCATTTCATCTTAAAAAAAATGAAGACATGTTAAACCATGGTATGCAGACAATAGTTGGTAATCTATCTCATATCAATGAAGTGTATTGCTCGAAAGGAGAAAGTCTAGCTTATAACAATTCCAACAATTTATTTATTGACATTAATCAGTTATTAACATTCATCATAAATTTTTACAGTATTACAAATGAGAATGTCAATAACAAGTCGATAGTTGTTCTCAAGTTAGATGAGTCTGAAAATCATAAAAGGACAAAAAATGGAAAGAGTCAGTCTCACAATCATAAATGGAGCATTTCAAATTCAGAAGACTCAGAAGGCCTCAATTTCAGCGTTCAATCAGAAAATGATATCTCGTGGTTGGTAGCATTTCAAGTATAGCAGTTCCTTCGCATAATAAATAGGGATAATCATTTGAATATGGATTTTATATGGAAAAAATTCTCTTTGTTAATATTATGAGGCTAATCACGTTTTTGTATTCTCTTATAGGTGCTGAAAGAAGACCATGACATTCTCTCATGGATATTTTGTTAAAAATTCACAATTCTAGCTTGACTAGTTTTGGTCATATGACTTGTAAATAGTTAGATGGTCATGATGTGGCTTGTCACACGTACCAAATAGCATAGGATTCCATTCATAAGGATGTTCTCAAGTAGACCTCAGTGTTAGAACCTTTGGAATGAGTCCGAATTATGCTTAGATACAAGGGAGAAAAAATAGGAGCTATTTTTGGTAATTTTTGCATTGTTGAGGGATCTCCAAGATTCCAACCCTAACTTGGTAGGGATGAAAGATCCACCAAAATTAGCATTAGGGATAGGTTTAGGGCTACTCATACCTGCCCAAAACCGTGATGGATCATGTATATATAGGTGATGATATCTCACCAAAATCAATCAAGCAATTTCATGTTTTTTCTCTCATAATGGTGCAATTGCTCTCTATGTTCATAATTGTTTGAGTACTTGTGATTACTAATGATTATAGGATTGAATGTAGGTCTGGTGTACAGTACTCAGACTGTGGGAGGCCGTACTTTCACACGTGTGAAGCCTTCTTCAAGGATTTGGGCCATTTAGTGAGGTTCAAGCATAGATTTTTGATGGATTTTGATGGTTCAACTTGTGCTAATCTTATGAAATCATAATCTATTGTTTCCCTCATCATTTCAAGTGTTTTAGGATCCTTATTTGCTATAATTTTTACATGGTATCAGAGCCTAAAGGCTGAAATGAGCTAAATCCTTGGTTTTCATTCAATTTGATCACAATTTTTGATCTAAATCTTGTGTAGATTGGATCTTAGCATCTAGTATTGATTCTAGAACTCAAAGTGAGTCAAATACATTGGATATTGGTGTTGTGTGACTTCATTTGCAGGTGTTTAGGTGTCTAAAACCAGAGGCAAAGTTGAATTCAATTCACATTACCAAGATAGCAAGTTTTGCTTGCTCCAAGCATTGATTTCTAAGCAAGTTTTGGAGGTGATTTCATAGAGGAGGCTTTCTAGCATTCAAGGAGAGGGAAGATCAGAGTTTTGGGGACTCTTCAAGGCTGTTCTAAGGTGTAGTAGACACCTCCTAAAGTGATTTAGGTTCAGTCCAACCATTGCTTGACTTATGCACCAAATTAGATCAATTTTTCATCAATTTTGATCATTTTTTGCTTGTAATTGGATAGTAGATTGTGTTGCATCCTCATTAAGTTCCATTTAGATCTTTTACAAGTGATTTTGGAAGTATATTAGGTTGCTAAAATTCACTCTTGATCAGATCATTTGGAAGCTTTAATGTTCTTTATAGAAAGAGGGGCAATTCTACTAGTATTGTCTACTTCAATCAAGCAAGTGCATTGTTTCTAGTATTCTATGATTTGATTTTGTTAGAGATCATTCTTAGATCTTTATAGGAAGTCTATTACTGATCTTTTCAGGTCCCTAAGAAGTGGGATAAGGTAGACCTTCAATAAAATCAATAGAAGTAACCTTCATTTGTGTCAAGTCCTTGATTAGGAGACTAGATGGCATCTATAAATGCATATCTTTTGGATACTAATGAAAGGCTCAACAAAACTAACTATTCCATATGGAAAGTTAGAATGGAATCTATCATGATCATGCAAGATCTGATGGAAATTGTAAATGGTAAGGAGGGTGAACCTATTCATCCTCAAGAAAAAGCCAAATACATCAAGAGGTGCAATGTTGCACTACATTGCATAAAAATGAATGTTGCAAATGAACTCTTAAGAGAGGTAGGAGATTGCACTTCAGCTCAAGATGCTTGGGAGACTTTGCAAAAGGTCTATGAATCCAAGAACCAAACTAGAATGTTAGCTTTGAAGAATCAAATCTATAGAAGCTATCAAAAGAAAGGAGAGAGTGCACATACTTTTGTCCTAAGAGTAAAGGAATTGAACAAAGAGCTAGCCTTTATAGGTGACCCTATCAAGGATGAAGAGCTTGTTCAACTCATATTGAATGGACTAAGCTTTGAATTTGACAATTTGGTTCAGGGATATGCAATTATGGGTAAGCTACCCATACTTGAAGAACTCCAAGGCCAAGGAATCAAGAAGGAGCCAAATGCAAGAGAGGATGGATAGGCTTTCCATCCAAGGTGGAGATGACCAAGCTCTCTTCACCAAAGGCAAAGGCAAGTCCAAAGGCAAAGGATCAACATTCAAGAAGTCTACAAAGCTTGAGGATCAAGAAGGACCCCCAAAGGCATCTCCATCAACCACCAAAGTCAAGAAGGACAAATCAAAGGTGAAGTGCTGCTATTGTAGCAAGATGGGGCATTATGCCTCGGAATGCTTCAAGAGGAAGCAAGATCAAAGCCAAGCCAACATGAGCAAAGAGGAGGAGGAGGAGAGTTCACATGAGGACTCTCTCATGATGTCCATATTTTCTTCAACAAGCTTCAAAGGAGAAGATCCTTGGTGGATTGACTCGGGTGCTAGTTCACACATGACTAGTAAAAGGGAGTTTTTCTCTTCTCTCTTATCTTATGATGGACCTATAAATTCTATCTATACAGCAAATGATGAAGCTTGTAAGATTGAAGGAGTTGGTAGCATTCCCCTTTGCTTAGGATCTTCCAAAAAGATCAACATAGAAGGTGTTTTGTACATTCCTACAATAACAAAGAATCTACTAAGTGTTGGCCAAATGGTAGACAATGGTTTCAATGTTGACTTTGCTTCAAATGAATGTTTCATCAAGAAGAAGGGTAAGATAGTGTCTAAGGGCACTAGACTTGTCAAACTTTATAAGCTGGATGCATTTGTGGATACTAATGTTGTCATGTTAGCCGAGAAGAGCAAAATATCTACCTTTACTTTATGGCACAAAAGACTTGGACATGTCAACTCGGGTTCCATGGAGGCTATGATCAAGGAGGAGTATGCTTTAGGCCTACCAAGGTCTATTGGGAAGGAAGACAAGGTTTGTGAAGCTTGTGCCTTATCCAAGGCACATAAGAAGGTGTTTCCTAACTCCATCACAAAGTCATCTCATCCTCTTGAACTCATACACTCGGATGTGCACATTGCTAGCACCAAATCTAATGGAGGTTCATCCATGTTTTTAACCTTCATTGATGACTACTCAAGATATTGTTGGGTGTTCTTAATTTTCTTCAAGTCTCAAGTATTTGATACTTTTGTAAAGTTCAAGTTGTTTGTGGAAAAGCATCATAATCATAGCATCAAGATTCTTAGAAGTGACAATGGTGGAGAATTCATCTCCAATGAGTTCAAGGCCTTTTGTGAGGAGGAAGGGATCAAGAAAGAGACTTCTTGTCCTTACACTCCTCAACAAAATGGAGTTGCTGAAAGAAGGAATAGAACATTATGTGAATGTTCTAAGGCTTTAAGATTAGATGCGTGTTTGCCCAAATCCTTTTGGGGTGAGTCTCTTGTATGTGCAAACTACTTGATGAATAGGGTGTCTTGCAAAGCAATTGAAGGCAAAACTCCTTATGAGATGTTGTATGGAAAGAAACCCAATCTTAATCACTTGAAAGTTTTTGGGTGTATATGTTATGTGCATGTGCCATTGGAAACAAGAACCAAGGAGGATCCATCTTCCACAAGAGGGATCATGCTTGGATATGCAAGCTCAAGCAAGGGCTACAAAGTCTATCTCCCATCCTTGAACAAATTTGTTGTTTCAAGGGATGTCATCTTTGATGAACATCATATGCATATGCTTGAAGAAGGCTTAAGTGCTCCAACAATCAAGAAGAAGATGGCCGAGGAGCAAGATCTTGGTTTTGAGGAGGAGCTCATGGAGGAGCAAGCACCAAACCTACCTATCACACCAAGGAGATCTTCAAGGGCAAAAGTGGAGCCATCAAGGCTCACATATCAAGGAAAAGGACAGCAAGTTGAGGGTATCTCATCCACTTCTTATGTTTTATCTAGTTTTGAAGAACCGTCTAATGTTGAAGATGCATTGAACTCCAAAGAATGGTATAAAGCTATGTTGGATGAGTATGATGCCTTGATTGAGAATGAAACTTGGTTGCTTGTTGAGAGACCTCAAAGGAATGTAATAGGATGCAAGTGGGTCTTCAAGCTTAAGTTGAATGCAAATGGGAGTGTTAACAAACATAAAGCAAGATTAGTTGCAAAAGGTTATGCTCAAGAGAGAGGGATAGACTATGAGGAAACTTTTGCACCCGTGGCCAAGATGGTCACAATAAGACTAATCATTGCACTTGCATCACATTTTGGATGGATTCTATGTCAAATGGATGTCTCTAATGCTTTCTTGAATGGTTTTTTGGAAGAGGATATCTATATGGAGCAGCCACAAGGGTTCATCAAGCATGGAATGGAGAACAAAGTATGCCATCTCCAAAGAAGCATCTATGGCTTGAAGCAAGCCTCGAGATCTTGGAATTCAAGACTACATTGCTATCTTATTTCACTTTCTTTTGTTCAAAGTGAATATGATCCTACTCTTTACATTAAGTTTGATGATGTTGGTATTGTACTTTTACTCATTTATGTAGATGACATCATCATTAGTGGAAATAGTGTTGATGGTATTGAAAAAATCAAGATAGATCTATCCTTAGAGTTCAAGATGGTAGATCTAGGGTGTCTTCACTTCATCTTAGGCATAGAAGTACTTAGAGGGTCTGATTTTATCTTTATAAGTCAAGTAAACTATGCTCAAAGTCTTTTGAAGAAGTTTAAGATGGAAGTATGCAAAAGTGTTGACACACCAATGGAGCAAGATGTAAAAGTGCCAAATGAAAATGATGAAAGATCCTTCATGGACATCACTTTGTTTAGGCAACTTATAGGTTCCTTAATGTGGATCACTATAACTAGACTAGATCTTAGCTTTAGTGTATGTAGGTTGAGCCAATCCATGCAAAAGCCATTGAATATCCATTGGAAAAAGGCTAAGAGGATTCTAAGATACATCTCGGGTACATTGGATTTTGGGATTCTATATAGAGGAGATGTGATTAACCTTCATGCATTTAGTGATTCAGATTTTGCAGGGGACAAGAGGGATAGGAAATCAACAAGTGCCTATTCAACTTTCATAGGAGAAGGTGTGGTTTCATGGCTTTCAAAAAAAGCAAGAAACTATATCTCTATCTTCAATCGAGGCCGAGTACAAAGCTTTGACAACCACTACAAAGGAGGTACTTTGGATCAAGAGATTATTGGTGGAACTAAAGATTATGGATTCAGAGGAGGCACCAATCATCTACAATGACAATATATCAGCCCAACACCTTGCATCTAACCCAATCTTCCATGCAAGATCTAAGCACATTGAGATATGCCATCACTTTGTGAGAGAAATGGTGCAAGCCAAGGAGATTGCTTTGGAGCATGTTCCAAGCAATGAATGTGTAGCTGATCTACTTACTAAACCACTTCAAAAGACACCTTTTATGAAGTCCAGATCATCACTTGGAGTGATTAGTAAAGCAATGATTGAACCAAGCTAGATAGTGAGGAGGAGTGTTAAAAATTCACAATTCTAGCTTGACTAGTTTTGGTCATATGACTTGTAAATAGTTAGATGGTCATGATGTGGCTTGTCACACGTACCAAATAGCATAGGATTCCATTCATAAGGATGTTCTCAAGTAGACCTAAGTTTTAGAACCTTTCGAATGAGTCCAAATTATGCTTAGATACAAGGGAGAAAAAATAGGAGCTATTTTTGGTAATTTTTGCATTGTTGAGGGATCTCCAAGATTCCAACCCTAACTTGGTAGGGATGAAAGATCCACCAAAATTAGCATTAGGGATAGGTTTAGGGCTACTCATACCTGCCCAAAACCGTGATGGATCATGTATATATAGGTGATGATATCTCACCAAAATCAATCAAGCAATTTCATGTTTTTTCTATCATAATGGTGCAATTGCTCTCTATGTTCATAATTGTTTGAGTACTTGTGATTACTAATGATTATAGGATTGAATGTAGGTCTGGTGTACAGTACTCAGACTGTGGGAGGCCGTACTTTCACACGTGTGAAGCCTTCTTCAAGGATTTGGGCCATTTAGTGAGGTTCAAGCATAGATTTTTGATGGATTTTGATGGTTCAACTTGTGCTAATCTTATGAAATCATAATCTATTGTTTCCCTCATCATTTCAAGTGTTTTAGGATCCTTATTTGCTGTAATTTTTACATATTTAATAGAACGTCATATCCTGCCACCATAAAAAATCACAAGGAGGAAGTTCCACTCAATATTCCTGGAATTGGCACTTTCAACATTGAATGGCATTTAGCAGGAGATTTGAAGACATTAAAATGTATGTTCAATGTATCTCATGGCGCTAACTCTAAACACCCTTGTTTGTACTGCATGAAAACAACAAAAGACATGACAAGGAGTACAAGAATATCAAGATATCGAGAAGATTCTAATTGGAAACCTGTACTACCAATTCCTCTACGAAACGTTCATATTTGTACATTGCATGTGGAGGTGTGTATTATAGAAAAAATAATATATTTTCACATCTTATTTTCATGAAATTCCAAGCCAGAGGCCTCTGCGAAGGAAGCTATTGCCAGATTAGAGGATGTGTTGTCCAAAGCAAACTTACATAAAGGCCACGTTAAAATAAAAAAAGATGACAAGCTATCAAGTAAAACAAAAAATATAAAGTAGAAGTTTGGAAAAAGTTAGACAACATGGTGAAATACTTGAGAAAAGATAAGTTTTCAAATACTGATGTAAAAGTGATACAAAAAACAACCAATGAATTTGTGGATGCAGTTCAAAGTGCATGGGGTGTTGATCATATAACACATTACATGGTAAGATTTTCATTTTACACTACAATAGATAAATATGTGCAATTAAATTAGATACTTTTGGTACTGATTTAGATTATGTTTGTATGACATGCAGCACATATTACGACATCATTCGACATTCTTTGCAAGAAATAGTGGAAGTCTTAGCATATGGTCATCGCAAGTAATGGATAAATCTCATTGGTAAGCAAGAGTGGCATTTCATAAAAGTACACAACATGGCGGGACTAGCACAAAAAACAGCCATATACTACAATTTTTCCAATGGTTTAACAGAAGAATCCAAATTTATCATAATACAAAATCGACGGATTATAAAAAATTTCAAAAAGCATGCAAATTTATACAAGCCTGTAGGCTATAGACACACAATAAAATTTTGTATATTAAATAAAAATATTCACAAAAAAGTGCAATTCAGCAGTATTAATCTGCTTCCGATATTTTCTCCAATGAAAGTTGCAACTTAGAATCATGCAACAATTTTTTTCTTTCGTTTGGATCCAATAGCTCATAGTTTTCATGCTTACTCAGATCAACGTAAGCAGTATACAATGCAAAATGAGATGATTTGAGCATGGAATTCACTGGTCTATAACCTAAAATTTTAATCGCAATAGTTTTCTTTACAGAAACTATTTTATGCACCTTATTGAAATTATGTCCTCCAAGAAAATGAGACAGTGCCCTGATTGCCATAATCATAGTTTCACCATGTTGATGAAACTTTGAATGGGCAACACCTTGAAGGACTTCAGATAGTGCCCCAGTGCATGATCTCTTGAAAATCTCTGCCCTCCTCGAAGATATGCGAAATCATCAAGGAAAATTGTTTTCTGAAATGATAAAAAATAAAGTAAGCTCCAGTATATAATCTGACTTAACAAATCTACTAGTACTTGATAAGATACAAAAAGTTACCATTCGACTTTGTCTTCCCTGATTATTGTCTCTCCATCAATATTATGTCCACCTTTCAATGTCAATATTGTTGGTGAATAGACAATTGGCTGTGGAGAACCAAGTTGACTTTGGATTCTAAAAAACTCCTCCTCAAAAGGTAGATCATCTTCTTTGTTGTGCATTTCCTCCACAACCATTTTCAAGCAATCTTTTCCTGAATAAAACTTATCATTATGTACATCGTCAAACCAGGGAGAAGATCATCAACGTCAAAATCAATTATATCCGAAAATTCATCAAGCTCTTTGCTCAAAATGCAAAGAGTCTCAGTTTCAGTGAAGTAAAAAAGATCCGATATATCTGATATTGTCAAAAAGAAATTATTATCTATATTATAAGTAGGCAAAGTGATCAAAGATTTATTAGAAGCTGAAAGGGTAGTGGGTGTTCTAGGGCCTATAAATGTAGCCCTATTTGAGTAGGATCAAAATCTGAACAATCATGTAAATTAACACTCGTATCAATAAAAAAAGTCTCTATATCTACAATCTTTGACTTTTCAAACTTTGTACCACTAGAAGAAGCTGCTTCAGAAGTGGAGGGGACAATCTCATAATCGTCAAAAATATTTAACAAAAAAAAAAAACAAAAGCAGACTGAAAATCAACAAATCTTCATTTTTTATTATGAATTGGGCACTCATCTACAGACTTGAAATTATTATGTAACTTGGTAAACACTTTGTCAAACTTAGCTTTATAGATATGCTTGTCGAGTGCCACTAGGTCTTGATAATGAATCATGTCCTTATTCTGAGATCTGAATAACAAAGTACTGAGTAGGGACTTAAATCTGAGATATATCTCAGAAAATGCCTCCACACCAAGGCCCCCAGTTATAGAAGGTAGAATAAATAGAAAAGGAGAAAAAAGAGATCTGAAATACTCCAACCTATCAGTAATACCAAATTCATAAAAAAAAAGAAAGCAAACTAGAATCAAAATTAGACATTTTAAACAAAAACAACAGAACTAAAGTTCCAAATATCGCTCTTAGGCGCAAGCCGCAAGTCAGGCAAGCACATCAACGCAACATGCGCTCGAGAGTGATATTACAAGTTGGGGTATCAGATTCGAGCGCAGAAACATAGAGCACATAAGAAAAGAGATGAAAAGTGCGCTTGAATGCGATACCAGACGAGGCAGTATCGGTTCCAGGCACAAAATAGTCAACGGAGGGTAATGAGAGCAAGGGGCACGCTTGAAATCGATATCCGGCCAAGAAATCGTAAATTTGCTTGAAAATCCGAGCTGAAAAAGACCTATTTATTAAAAAAAAATTGCACATGTGGAGGAGTGGCGAAGGAACACATGTCGACTTGTGATTTGTCAAAATAAATGCGATGTACCTAGAGTGATTGATCTAACATCTGTCATGTGCAAGAATAACATGCGTCGAAGATGGATTCGTGCACGTGTCCCAGCCCACGTGGCCTCATAATTGGGTCATTATTGTTAGTACGGACATACCATGCAGACTAATAATCTGACGGCACGTGTCTTTGTCGTCTTTTCACACGTGCAAAAATTTTGTATATATAAGTCCTCAGAATTTTGATTTTTTTTCGCAAAATTTTCAATTTTTGCTCCCGATATCGCTTTCAAACATGCTCTTTCATCGTTCAAACTTCTGCTCTCTCATAGTGCGCTCGAGTCCGATACCGCTAGTAGTGCAATATCACTTTCGAGCGCGCATCTCTTTTCATAAAATAATCTGTGTAGATCTTGCACTCAAAACCAATATTCAGTTCTGGTATCGATCTCTAGCGTTCTTTTATCGCAAAGTTTTTTGTTTTCAACCACTTTTCTTTTGTTCAAACTTTTTTTTGTTAATCTTCTTCTTATGAGTGATGGCTAGGACCAAATCCACTGCCCGTGCCATAACCACTGTAGAGCCATCCCATTCCCGTGTTCCCTCTTGGTATTGGCCGTAGGCGGGGCAGGAAGCAGGTCTGGCTGAAGGAGATCAGAAAACTCAAAGATCAACTGAATTGTTGATCCCTAGAGCTCCTTTCAGCCGATCTGTATGGAATGTCGCTCTGTCACTTGGGTTGAATTTTTGTTTAGCCATGACAGCCATGTAGGCCTTACAGGGTGCTGCAGAAGATTTTTTGTCCCAGTTTTGAGGATACTTGTCTTTTGGCAGTGCATGGTAAGCATGTCACCATCATGCCAAAAGATTTTGTCATTCTCAAAAGGCTTCGGGACAGATATTTTGGTCTACATGTTGATAATGTCAACACCTCCAGAGACCTGCCTCTGGATAGAACCGACTTGCCTACTACCTCTAGGAGGAAGAGAAAACAGGCTGTCCCCAAGAAGGCTGGATCTCGAAAGCCAGCTGCTTCCCTTCCTCCTAGACGTATCCCGACCAAGAGACCTCGTGTCTTTCTGAGCTCTGAGTCAAATGCTCGAGAATCTGACTCAGATCGAAAATCTTCACCCCTTCTTCTTCTTGTTATTCGTCCAACTCCTCAGTAGGTTTCATCACCAAAAGTGTTGATTACCCAAGAGGAGCTAGACAAAATAACAGAGAAATCTGTAAATATTGTTTATGATCCTGTACATAATCTTTTTATGAGAATTCCATACGATCCAGCCCAGGTTTATTTTGATTTTGACCATTATAATCAATACGAGGCCTACCTAGCTAATAAAATTGATCTTCTCGGCAACTTTTTTGATTTTTTTCTTCCAGATATACGTACAAGTTTTAGATTAGGTCCCAAATTTTGTGCCAAACTGAAAGATAAAACCTCAAAAATTTCAGATGTAATAGTAGAAGCCGGAGTTTCTTTTTTGCAGAATAGGATTAGTTTCGATTCCCATGGTACAGTTTTTGTTGTTAGTCCATTTTTCATGGGAGCGGTAAAGGCGAAAGAAGCCAATTTTGATAAGGTTGTCTATTTTATCGAATGTAGTCCTGTGGCAAAATTCTATTTGATTCCATATGAAAATAAGTAAGGATTGCTCTTTTGTTTTTGTTGCTTTAATTTGGAATGTTGCATGTTTCATTGCTTTAATAAGGAAGGAGTTTTTTTTATAAATATGAATTTATTGATATTTGTATTTTGGTTGTTTCAGTCAGCATTGGAGCCTGAACATTCTTTTTGTAAAGATAAATAAGGAGGGAATATCAAATTTTCTATGTGTAAAATTAAACTCAGCTGCAAATACACATAGAGAATTTGATTCTCTACTTCATGATGTCGGTCGGGAAATACCGACAACGACAACTTCAATTGGAGAGATAACCATTTGAGCTCTCATGGTATATTCAATTTATCTCTGATACGCATGTATTTCTTTTTTAATTCAAATGTATCGTCATAGCATAAATAAAATTTCTATCATAATCTTACTAATTTTCGTTCAGTGTGTGCAGCAAAAAGACGCTTTATACGAAGCTATTTTTTGAGTGGTATAATTTACAAGTGGATGTAGATATTGAAAAGGTAATATTTTGTTCATTTGTAGTTCCTTTCATTCGGATTCATATTTATTTACTATCATTGTTTGTAATTTGCTGATTCTCGTGTTTTGTGATGACAGTTCACTCTTGAGCCGTATACTCCTGATGATGTATATAGATTTTGGCAAGAGTTGATCGAAACCTATGCCTAGTACGGTGTAAGCATTGCACCCGGAATCGAGGGCCCTCAAAAGGAAGCTGCTCCTGTCTTAACAGCCTTTCAGATTGCTCAAGATGCAGATCTTATTTTATATGATCAAAAAGGAATAAAAGTCCTTCCTAATACAAAGGAAGGCAATTTTATAGCAGATATTCCTCTTGTCTTAAAAGGCATTGAGGCCCTTCCCGAAACAGAGGAGGGAGAGATTATAGAAGGAGCTATTGCCTTATCAGTTCCTAGTACTGATAAAGAAAATAAAGAAAAATTGATTGAATAGAGATCTATTTGTAAATAGAGAGACATAAAAAACAAAAAAATACAATTATTTTACATGTAAACAACCCGTTTATGGATTATTTTATTGATATCAATATAGATTCTTACAATCAGGTTGTGTCCATAGTATAATACTAGAATGCAATTTTCTATATTGATAAAAAGACATGATGATTGGCGACAGTCTTTGATTTTATGGCCAGTCCTCTTATAGTATCTGTAGAATAGTTTTTGCATTGGCTGGAACGATGAAGAGGTTGAGTTTGATCCTGAACTAGAATTTAGTCCAGTCCGCATGTTAATCTTCTTGTCAGTATAACTCGACTTTGTAGATCTCTTGGATCTGAACTTTTGATTTTTCGAATATAGAGCTTGAGGATCCGATCTTGAGCCTGAGGAGGATGCAGATCTTCTGATCTCCTCTTGTAGGAGCAGTGAAATTACTCTTGACAGAGTGAGGTGCTCTTTGGTCGAAATTGCCATGACCCAATTGTTAGAATAAGTAAGCCCAAGTTTCTCTCACAGTTCATGACTTTCCATGTTCAGCAGTGATTTTGAATTTTTTACTGTCTTTGTGATAGTATGCATGTGTGCCAGTTTGACGGTACACGTAGTGTAAGTTGGGACACGCATCCCGTAACGGGGACCGAACTGTCATGCAGCGGTACCTCACAAAAATTAGATTGTGTATATATATATATATATATATATATATTTCAGTCTATTTTGTTAATACAGTTTAGAAGTATTCTCTTGGTTTTGTGTGTGATCTCTCTTTACTGTTTATCTGATTGATGTCAGATTGCTTGCAAATTAGCTAACTATATTGTCAGTAAGATCTTTGACATGGTATCAGATCCTAGGAGTGGCGCAGTTCGGTGTTAGCTGGAAGTCGAATTTTGGGAAAATTCGAAAAACTGTTTACGGTTAGTCAAGCAAGCAATTGTTTGAAGCTCCAGTTGAATTCAAGGCTTCAGAATAAGCTATTGGCTTGATCTAGGAGAAAAACTAAAAATTGCTAAATTCTCAAGTTGATTGGAGCAAACAGAGGGTTGCTAAGAAGAGCAGCTTGTTTGCATTCAATTGTGCATCAATTGTGAAGCCGAAAATCTCAAGAGCGTTCTTGTAGTAGGGCGACCTCAATGGTATAGGAGACTGCTAGAAAAATCTCAGAAAAGGATTGAGTAAATCTCAAGAAAGCTCCATCCTTTCTACAGCTAGTCTGTCTCCACACAAACTATATTTCAATGCTGTGAATGCATGGAGAGGGGCGCCCTAGCAGGAAGAATGTACCTACAAATGGTCGTGGGCAGCCGTAGAGTAATCTGAGCGCTGAATCAGCTGGTAGGGAGGCGTGGAGGAAGAACTTGGAGGCAACCATAGCCAGGTTAACGAAGGGAAGGTCGCAGATCATCCGCGCGGCCAGCGCAACACAGACCTGAGCATCTGGAAGTGGTTAGTGCACGAAGGAGGAAGAGTCATTGCCCAAGTTCGCTGAGAACTGTCGGATAGAGAATCTGATTAATATGTGATGGAAATTGAGTCTCCATGATAAGGGGTGGACCGTGGATTGGAGATCAACCGTTGGATGAACTTGAATTGGACTCTAAGGGCACTGAAGGGCCATGCACACCTTCAATTTCATTAAAAATTTTCAAGTTGAAAGAGAACCTGAAGTTCAAATTTGTTTGAAAAAAGAGTTTTACTTCAAAGTGAAGAAACAGTGTGTTTTCTTCAAGAGCCTTTAACTTTTGGTCTAAAGTTCCATTTAAGGCCATCCAAAGGCCAAAATCCTCCAAATTAAAGGTAGAAAAGGACTGTACCCTATAAGTACGATACCTGAAAACAGAGGGATTGCCGCGGAGAAAGTGTTCAGAGTGCGCCAAGAGTCTTTTCACCATTCTAGTGGGCAAGTAGTTGGGAGTTGGTGAAGAAGGGTATTTCAGAGGACGACATCGATTTGGCTTCTGATTTGGCGAAAAAGTGGTGGGAGGTCCTGAAACTTTTTTGGTCAGACCTTAAAGTTGACTTTTAGAAGTCTAAATTGCTCTATAAGCTTGTCATTGGGCCTCATTAAGGCGCTATAGGAGCAATTTTTGGCAAAATGGTAGGATTGGGAGAATCCGTGCTTGGAGAAGCTAGTAGATTGGATGGGGTATCCAATTACAACATTTGGAAATTCAAAATGAAAAGTATTTTCATGGAAAAGAAGCTGTGGGACATTGTCACTGGGGTGGAACAACAGCCAGCTACAACTCCAGCCAGTACTCGTGCATTTGACAAAAGGGCGCATAAGGCCTTATCCTTGATAAACTTGTCAGTGAAGTTGTATCAACAAGAAGCACTTCGGATGCACTCAAAACGCAGTTTCAAACGGCAAATGTTTTTGAGGACCAAACTCATAAGTGTTCGCATGGAGGAAAATGAGGGCATAGAGTCTTATTTCACATGAATAAAGGAGTTACGAGACCAATTAACAGCTATTGGTGAACCAATAAGAGATGTTGAGCTGGTTCACACAGCTGTAAATGGCCTACATGAAAATTTCCAAATGTTTGCACGTGGCATTGCTTCAAGGGAGAGACTACCAACATTTGAAAATCTTCATGGCATCATCCTACGGGAGGAACAAAGGCATGAAGTGGTAAAAACTCGACTTCCCACATCGGAAGATCAAGCAATACTAGCATAAATACAAGAAGCAATCCAAGAAGTCAAATGTGGAGGATGAAAATCAAGGATCCACATCAAGCAAGAAAAAGAAAGACAACTATTTGTATTGCCAAAAGCCTGGACATTGGGCAAGAGATTGTCACAAAAAGAAGGTGGATATTAAGAGGGGCAAAGTGAATTGAAGGTGGAGTTCAACGACAAGAAATGCCAGATCAAGGATGTGAAACGAGATTTCAAGGTGATTGCTGATGGCTTTAGGAATAAAAAAATTGTGGTTTGTAAAAATTAAATGTTGTTGTTACAAAATGCAATGTGTTAGCATCTACATCTATATCACAAAGTGATTTATGGCATAGGCGTATGGGGCATTTGAATTTCAAAAGCTTGAGGCTACTTCGTAAGCTCAAGATGGTAACAGGTCTACCTAGTTTGGATGACAAAGAAGAGTCCATTTGCAAGGAGTGCGTGCTAGGCAAGTTACATAGGAAGAAGTTCAACAAAGAAGGAGCAACAAGGCCAAAACGAATGCTTGAGTTGATACACTCTGGCCTATGTGGGCCAATGAAGGTAATGTCTACTGGTAAAGCATTTTATTTGCTAATCTTCATTGATGATTACTCACGGAAGTTCTGGATCTACACCGTTAAGCAGAAGTCTGACACATTTGGATGCTTCAAAAGCTTCAAAGCATTGGTTGAAAATCAGTCAGGTGCTAAGATCAAGGTACTCAAGGCAGATCGTGGTGGTGAGTATTGTTCCACAGATTTTATTGACTTTTGCAAGGAGCATGGCATTAAACAGGATTTTGCGCAAGTTGATACACCTCCACAAAAGAATCGTACCATTGTCGAAGCAGCTAGAGCAATGATGACACATATGGGAGTTACTGATTCTTTATGGGGAGAAGCTGTCAAAACTGCTGTGATCTTACAAAATAGAAGCCCTACAGTTGCAGTACATAATCACACACCCGAGGAGGCATTCACTAGTAAGAAGCCTAAGATGGATGGGTTGCGAGTATTTGGATGCCCAGTGTATGTTCACATAGCTAAGAGCGAGAGAGCCAAAATGCAGGTAAAGGTCTTGAAGTGCATTTTTACAAGATATGATGAACAAACCAAGTGATCCAAAGGGGCTACGTGTGCACATAAGCTGTGATGTCTTATTTGATGAAATCCATAGATTTGGGGATGAAGAAGAGAATAATGATGAGCTATGCAAGCTTCTCAAAGAGGATGAAATAGGTCTACCACCACAGGAAGATCGTCATGATGCCCACCATAGAGACGAGATGGAGAGTGAGAAACAAATCTATTGGATCGGAAAAGACTGAGGTAGCAGGTGATAAAAGGAAGGAGCAAGATGCACCATGGGATTCCTATTAACCTCGTAGTGGATCACCTCAACATAAGTTACCCAAATGATATACTAAACTCATGAGTGACAAGGAGGGGAAAATTGCCGAGCCTAGCAAGGAGGGAGAGTTGCGGCATTCCACACAAGAGAGGAAGGAACCTGACAAGTTTTAGGTAAATCTTGCACTTATGAGTGATATTATTTCATATACTGAATCCTCTTGCTTTGAGGAGGCCAAAAATCAGGAGATATGGCAAAAAGCAATGCAGGAGGAGATTGATTCCATCAAACACCATGACACATGGGAGATAGTGGATCTTCCAAAGGGCAAAAGACCCATTGGCAACAAATGGGTATACAGGACAAAGTACAATGCCGACGGAACTATTGCAAAACACAAAGCAAGGCTTGTAGTGAAAGGCTATGCGCAAAGTAAGGGCATTGACTACGAAGAGACCTTCGCTCCTGTGGCCAAGTGGAATACACTTCGCATGGTGATTGCTTTGGCGGCACTATTTGGATGGAAATTATATCAGATGGACGTGAAGTCTGCATTTCTGAATGGTAAACTTGAAGAAGAAGTGTACATGGAGCAACCTAGTGGCTTTGTGACACATGGCATGGAAGACAAAGTGTGCAAGCTGAAGAAAGCCTTGTACGGATTGAAACAAGAACCACGTGCTTGGTATAGCCACTTTGATGAGCATCTCCTTTCTAGAGGTTTGATATGCACTTCTTCAAATTTCAATCTTTACTACTTTGCTCATGACTCTAGTATCACACTGATTGTGCTGTACGTAGACGACCTCATAATCACAGGAAATGATGATGAGTTGATTGGTGCAATCAAGAAAGACTTATCCTGCGTTGTAAGTCAATTCATGGCTACTCCTAGAGAGATTCATTGGAAAGCAGCGAAGAGAATTCTTCAGTATGTGAAGGGCACGATAACCCATGGATTGTTATATGAGAGAAAGCATACTTTACCAGTTTTATAGGGCTTTGTTGATTCAGATTGGGCAGGCTGTATTGATGACAGGAGATCTACCACAGGTTATATATTTCATGTTGCTAATGGTGTATTTTCTTGGTCAAGTAAGAAACAAGACAGTTGCTCTTTCTACTACAGAAGCAGAATACAAAGCACTATGTTTAGCTATGCAGGAAGCAGTTTGGCTAAGAAGAATGTTAGAAGACATTGGAATTCCGCAGAATAAGCCTACTTTGATCACATGTGACAGTCAGAGTGCCATACAACTAGCTGAAAATCCTGTATTTCATGCACGCATGAAGCATATAGAAATTAAGTATCATTTCATTAGAGAGAAGTTATCTAATGAAATAGACATAGTGCATTGTAAGACAAAGAATCAGTTAGCTGATATATTCACTGAGCCTTTAAATACTGATAAGTTTGAGTTTTTTTTAGAGAAAAGCTCTTTGTAAGAAAGATACACTAGGGCTTAAGGGAGAGTGTTAGAATAAGTAAGCCCGAGTTTCTCTCACAGTTCATGACTTTCCATGTTCAGCAGTGATTTCGAGTTTTTTACTATCTTTGTGATAGTATGCATGTGTGCCAATTTGACGGTACACGTAGTGTAAGTTGGGACATGCATCCCGTAACGGGGACCGAACTGTCATGCAGCGATACCCCACAAAAATTAGACTGTGTATATATATCTTTCAATCTCTTTTGTAAATACAGTTCAGAAGTGTTTTCTTGGTTTTGTGTGTGATCTCTCTTTATTGTTTATCTGATTGATGTCAGATTGCTTGCAAATTAGCTAACTATACTGCCAGTAAGATCCTTGACACCAATTTTCATAGGCTTCAGGTAGAGTCGTCAATAGAGTCATGAGAGCATTAGAATCTTCTATGACTGAGCCAGTTGCAGTCATTTGTTCCATAAGATTTTTGAAAATGTTGAGGTAACTCAAAGCACTCTCTACGTCAGACATTCTCAGGGTAAAAAATTTATTCTCAAGTGTAGCTTGGAAGTTACATCTCTGATATCGTAGAGGGTTGCTAGGATGTCCCATGCATCCTTAGTAGTCTGAGTAGCACGTATGTGGCTGATCTGAGTATCCTTGATAATGAGGGTGATCATGGCAAATGCTTTGCCATCTCTCAGTCTACACGCCTATGCTCAAAGCCTCCGAGCTTCCACTGCCAGTCATCCCACGTTTTACGACATGGTATCAGAGTAAGCATTTCCATAATCTGCATTTCTACTATGGATTATTAGTCTTGTTTCTACCAAGATGTCTTTCTAGCAAACATGTAGCCAACAATATTCCGACAATCGTTGTTTCTACCAACAATCTCGTTCAACCAGAATGGATCCATCATCTAGTTCATCTGTCCTTGACAAACTCGATGGAGATAACTACTATCTCTGGAAATTCAAGATGAAGGTTATACTGCTAGCCAAAGAACTGTGGGACATAGTTGATGGCACAAAGCTCAAACCATAAGGTGATGCAGCCATCATCACCAACTAAAGCAGTAGAAATATTCAAGATGAATTATTTATACAAAGTGCACAAATGAACAACACAGTAGTGAGAGAGAAAATCGCACTCTAATTAATATCAAACATTGAGTGCAATGCTTGAAGTAATAACTTTAGCTTCATTGTTGAGCATAATTACACTAGCGACATATAACTCTGATAATAATGGAAAAAAAACCTATTTACTTGATTCATCTAGTAATATATATATATATTTACAAGTGTCTTGAAAAATATCTTACAAGCATTGAATGTTATTTACGCCAGTTTTTGTATATATACAAAGTAGGTAACTGCCCTTGGTGTTGGTAGGTAGATCTACTCAAACATTGGAGAAGCTATAATGATACAAAAATACTCATCAAACAAACTGGAAAGTTCAACCTAGAAGATGACATGGTGAGAACACCCTAGGATGGCAACACTGGTTGGTGCAAATGCTCAAAACTGGAGCTACTATGATATGAAAACTAACCTATCAGAAAAACTCAGAAGCTAAACGAGATGTAAAACAAGTGCATGTCCATGTTGAAGACTTCTTTTTTTGTAGTCAAGTTGGGTAAGTGTAGATATCTCAATTCACAAGTGGTTTCTGAACAAATAAGCTCAAACTATATAGGTGCAGTTTGATATTGAAAAGCCTCAAATCGAACCAGGTTCGAGTTGAGAAACTTTCACTTCGACATGTGTAGGTAGAACTACTCAAACACTGGAGAAGCTATAATGATAAAAAATACTAATCAAACAAACTGAGAAGTTCAACCTAGAAGATAACACGGTGATGAAATTTGAAACCAGCCAAGAAGATGATTTGTAGAAAAATTATAATGCACAGCAAGATGAGGAACCACCTCAGTCCAGCCCAGTAACTGAACAAGAACTGCATGCAGAAGCTCAGAGGGCAGAAGAAACAACAGTTCAAGTAGCTGGCACTACCATAGAGATAGAGATCGAGGCAGCATTTCAAGAAGTTGTTACAAAAGATGTTCCTTGCTCGCTGATTGCTACAGATGCAATTATAATAATAGCACCTATTATTGAAGGCATGTGCTATTATCTCAGTGAAACAGGACAACTACAGGAACCCGAGCCACAACTTTATTTTAGGACACAACCAAGCCAATAAAAGAAACTGATGACTGTACTTGAAAAGAGTTGTAAATTTCAAATTCCACCAATGCAGCTGAAAGTGGATCAGCAAATGAAGATTCCAAACTACAAGACCAAGAAGAGACAACTGAGACACAAGAGTGCATTGACAATAAAAGTGCTAGGCAGGAGCCAACTTCAGATGCAAATGACACACCATTTGATGAATACAGAAGAAGAGAAGAACTGCTACTAGCTATTTCAAAAGTAGAGCTCCCACTAGATGTATCTCAATTCTCTAGTGAAGGAACACCAAAATTTGCTGCCAACCACTACCAAGGAAGAGATCCAAATAGAAGCATCAGAAGTTCCAAACTTATACACAGGAGAAAATACTAGAGGATGTCAAAAGTTATGATGTATCTATATCTAAAAGTTGTGGATCAGCCCATAACAAAGATCAGTAAGAGTAATTGATGGATTAAATTGAAGAAGACCTTCAATTCGCGCGCGAACAACTAGTGGTTGTAAGATTGGTAACACTGGCTTTGGGTGTGTCTTGAATACAATCGCCATAGTGCTTGCAAGTGTAAACGAGCGACGGCAAACAAGAGCTTGATCGCAACAATTCGCAATTTCGGAGAGCAAGAGTGATGGAAAATGGTAGCGACAACAATTGAAGTGTTTGAGGTTCTAGATGTATTGATGATATTTCGGCGGATTGGGCTACTATTAAATGGAAGCGTGTCCTTCATTTTGAAGGTACATACTAAATAATAAAGTGTCTAGTCCAAAAAACAAAAATAAATAAACAAACAAAATGCAGGAATGCTTCGCTTGGTAAGCTTATTTCTTCCTTCGTTAAAATGCGAAAAATACAAAGGTGTCAGAAGATAAAATCCCAAAAAATGCGAAGGTAAGTGTCGCAATTTCCGTATTGGTGAACTCACTAAATACACCATATTCCAATATAGTGTCGGGTTTCTTGCAAAATATAAATGTAGCAAAGGTCTCGGCTTTTTCGCAATACAAACAATTGCAGCATGCTTTGGCATTCTTGGAAAAAATGTAAACTTCGGTAAAAAAAATTAAAAAAAAATAGAAATAAATAAATAATAATAATTGGACAAAAAATGACGGCCTTCAGAAACTGATGTATCAGACATTAGTCATAGTAGCGCTTCACCCTTGAACCATTTATTCGAGTGTCAAGTGAATGTCCTTGGAGATCAGCTAACTGAAGTGATCCATTATTAAAAACTTCTCAGATCCTCCATCCAACAAGCATGTGATTGGTTGCAAGTGGGTATTTCGGATCAAGTTCAATCATGATGGCACCATCAACAAGCATAAAGCAAGATTATGTGCCAAAGGATCTGCTCAAATCCATGGTCTTGATCATGAGGAGACCTTTGCACCCGTTGCAAAGATGGTGACAGTAAGAATTCTTATTTCTCTTGCTTGTTTTTTCAGGTGGAAGGTGCTCCAATTAGATGTATCCAATGCTTTTCTAAATGGTTATCTTGAGGAGGAGATCTATATGGAACAACCTCAAGGATTCATCAAGGATCATACTTCTCACATGCCACCTTATTCACTATGTTTTGATGAGTATGTTAAATTCAAGTCAACTCTCCAAATTTGTACCTTTCATGGGTCAAAACCATTTCTTCATAAAAGAACATAAATACTTTTAATGCTCCAACTTTTTAATATCGTATAACACAAAAGTGGAACAAGTGATATCAAAGATCCAAAATTTACTTGGTAAATAAGTCCTCCAGATAGATGCAACCACAAGGTCGAACCTGTGTTGTAGTTTGTTGAGGCACATACCTAGAAAACAACAATATTGTGCATTGTAATGAGAGAAATGATGAGTCATTGAGAAAGAATGTGGTTTCTTTTCATACTTTATTTAGAAATTGCAAGCAATTTTCAAATAGAAAATTGTATAAAACATTTGCTTTCCAATGAGGCATGTGATCAATATACATTTTAGATAACAAAGAGTTATACAAACTAAATGAATAGTCAATCATTGTGATCCTATGCATTTTTTCTACTTTTTAAATAATAATACAATATAAAAGGAGATATGAGTTTTTTCTATAATGAAGTTGAAAATAATGTATGAATTTTTTTTTCCCCTTGTGGAACCATTTTGTAGCTTTTCAACACAACATATAAATCTTAAGTATCTCACATAGTCAAGCCTCTCTTGAAGTAGAGTTTTCATGTATGAATAAACTTGGATTTGACTTGAAATTCAAACTCTACAAAATTGTCCATTTCTCAAATTCTTAAAGTAAAGATGTTGATTCACATTAAGTCAAAAATTGGTTCTTTCCATGTTTTGTATTTGCCGAATGTAAACACTACATCAACACTATCTAGGGACTGAAAATTCTATATAGTTTTAAATCTTTCTTAAAGACAAAATGTGAGCTTGATTTTGATTCATTCTATCATGAAGGGCTCTATATTATGTTCTTTGTTGCATATTTTTTCCCGATTAACATATCTACAATATTTAGCATCTATGGCAAAAAGAGGAGTACAAGTATGCATATTCCAACAACTTGCAATCATTACTCAAATTATTGGAGAGACAAGCAGTGAGAATTGACTGGGATGGATATTTTGAGGTATGTATTATATTAAATATATATTTTGACTTTACCACATTCATTCGATCAAACACTCTAACAACATCATTTACAAAATTTACACATCTTCGTTGCACGCAAGTATCGCAGTCTCAATGTCATGCATCATAGTTACATGAGTCTGATGAATATGGCCAGGACGAGGACGATTCAGTTGGATCTAATAATTAGGCATTTCATTCTGATGTATATTTGTAATTCGAATCTTTATATATCAATATATCAAATTTGTTTAACTTAAGTCCTCTACATGGATTTTCAATTGCATGTAGTCCTGTTTTAGGACAGAACGGAGCCATTTGAGAGGGTTATAACGATGTCCATGGGAGAACCTTGGCCACCGTTGCCCAGGTCAGATGGTCCCTAAAGTCTCTTGTAGCTTCTTAGCGACCTCCCATTGTTGTTTGACGCGATCTGGATTTTCGGGGAATCCTTTCTTCACAAACTTCAAGTCTTCCTTGTGCCTTGAGTCAGATGGATATTCTAGATATGAGGTATATATGGCTTCAAGATACACTTTAACTTCACTACATTCATATGGTCTAACTTACTCTCATCACATTTCTCAGATACCTGAATCATATTCATTGGATGCAGGTATCACAGTCACAATCCCATGCATCGCAGTCACATGAGCCCAATTGCGACATCAATGGCCAATACGAGGACGACTCAGCTGGATCAAATTATAATTAGGTATATTTTAATAATATAATTTGTAACATATCTCTATACTTGGAGCATTTATGTATGAATTTAAGTTTCCTTCATTAATTTGTAAGTGCTTACAATGTAACTCAAATAAATTTAGCAAATTTTCTTATTACCAATAATGAACAAATGATTTTGCTTACCAACTTCATAAAATATGGTGCAAAAGACTCTTGGGATTGGATGGAGTCCATTTTTAGGGCAGATTGGATCTTGTAAACTGGCTCCATTTTGTCCTGATTTTTTTTTTAATTTTATACCCTCGGAATAACCTTTGAAACAGGGTAAACTTTTAATAGAGATATACCAAGGGATATCCCTTGGTATATCCTCGAAAATGACATGTCGCCAATCGCTTGTTTGGGAGGGATATACCGAGGGCCCTTGGTATATCCCTCGGTATACCCATTCTATAAACAACGCAAAAAACGAGGTGAAGAAGCCTCGATTACTGAGGCAATTATTGGGGATCTCGTTCCGAGATATACTTCAGGGTGTATACCGAGGTTTATGGTCTTTTTTTTTAAAAAAAATATTCTTCATAAAAGCCTCGGTAATAGGGTCGAAAATCCTCCAGAATGTTGTAGTGCTCCTCAGATTCAACTTTGAAGTAACATCCCTCACTTCGTATATTGTATTCGATATATCCCAAGCTCTTTCGAAGATTGGGGTGGCCAATCTGATGTGGCCAATTTGTGTGTCGGATATGTTAAGAGTAATCAAGACGAAAGCCTTGCCATCCCTGACCTTCCATATGGAAATGGCTTGCTCATTGACACTGGAAAGCAGCTTGGTTCCAACGACTATTCCCCAAAGCTCCTTGGCCATCAGTACTACTCTCATCTTGAATTTCCATAGCTAGTGATTTAAACCATCAAGTTTGTCTACCATAAGAACAGATTGTGATTGCGAATCCATTTGGAAGTTTAGGATGAGTGTATACAAATAGTAGATTATATAATTGGAAACAATTACATCAAATGTCTACTCTTTATCAGAACAATCATTTAGATAATTTAAACCCCTCCACTTCAAAAGAATCAAAGAGTAGATATTACAACTATGATACCAAGTTGGGATCAGGTGAAGCTTGTGCATTGCGATACAGAGCAGCGAGCGGGAATCCTTGGTGCATGCATTTTCTTCCATTGTTTTCAGACCAACTTTGATAGTTCAAGGTCTATCCTACTTGATCATAGCTTCGAAGTCACTGGACAATACACTCAATTCCACAGCCATGCACGAATTAGATCGGTTTCAGATTTAGCTTTGTGGAAGCATATTAGGAGTGAAAATTAGACCGACAAATCGACACAAGCTACTAGTCATACAAATAAAATAATCTACAAATAAGTTTATCTGCTAGAAAGAAAGAATCTGAACATGAATAAAATGATTATTGAATCACAATATACATGACCTAGATTACTGAAACTTGGATTATTTAGTCACGAATATTTTTTCCAAGCATTCTCATAGCCAGTCCAATAGGGGGTCACCTTTTGAGATGGGGTGAGTAGTTAGCTAGACATGCTGAATCATGGATCAATTTCATAGAATGTTATGAGATTGATGAGGAAGAAGAAATACCGATAACATCCGAGTCAAGAGAAGTTCTGGGTGGAACCAGAACAAGTCTGACCAAGGGGATGGTAGATAAAACATATTATGTAGAAATAGAAATTAATAAAGGTAAGACTTTGAATCTATATAAACACCAATCGGACCAAGAACGTGAAGAGTATATATTGCTTCTTAAAAAATACCAAAATGTGTTTGCTTGGTTGATGGATGATTTAATAGGAATACCAGTTAAATGGGACGAACATAGAATAGATCTCATTCAGGGAACGATACCTGTTAGACAGCGTCAATATAGATTGAATCCAAAGTACTCATTATTAGTAAAAGACGAATTAGATAGATGTCCTAGAGCGGGTATTATATATCATGTTCTAAGCAATGAGTGGGTATCACCAATAGTTATAGTACCTAAGAAGAAGACGGGCAAGATTAGAGTTTTAGGATTTTAGAAAACTAAATGCTGCTACAGCAAAGGATTATCATCCTCTGTTGTATACAGATACCATTCTTGACCAAGTAGCTGGTCATGAACGTTATAGGTTTTTAGATGGATTCTCAGGTTATAACCAAGTTTTTATAAAAGAGGAAGATAGATCCAAAACAACTTTCACCACTGATTGGGGGACATACGCATATACGCGAATGCCCTTTGGTCTTTGTAATGCACCTGCCACATTCCAACGTATGATGATGAATATTTTTCAAAAAAATTTAAGAAAGTTTTTAGAAATTTTTATGGATGAATTTTGTGTCTATTCATCAACTAAAAACCATTTAGATGCATAAGAGAAAACATTGAGAAGATGTCAAGAGACATCTCTTAAACTACATCCAGCTAAGTGTTACTTTGGGATGAGGGAAGGAATCCTTTTAGGACATAAAATTTCAAAGAATGGTAAACAAGCCGACATCGAAAAAATAAAAATGATTTTAGAATTATTAGAACCAACGAATTTAAGAGAGCTTAGAGGTTTTCTAGGTCATGTAGGTTACTATCGGAGGATAATTAAAGATTATGCTATAATAGTAACTCCTTTAACAAGTTTATTAAAAAAATCTGTTGAGTACCATTGGACACAAGACCATCAAAAGGCTTTTGATCAATTGAAACAATCATTAGCAGAAGCCACTGGGGTTAGACCTCCAAATTGGGCTAGAAAGTTCCATGTATATGTAGACACATCATCGTTTGCGATAGGTGTGGTTCTTAGTCAGAAAGATGACCAAAATATAGATTATCCAATTTACTATGCGGGAAGACAACTTGCTGCATCAGAAAAGAATTATTCCACTATAGAGCGAGAAGGATTAGGGATGATTTATTCAGTAAAGAAATTTAGACATTACCTTTTAGGATACTCTTTTGTTTTTCATGTAGATCACCGCATTAAAACATTTAGTGAATAAACCTGATCTTTCGGGTAGAATAGCTAGATGGGTATTATTATTAGATGAGTTTAATTATGAAGTAGAATTAAGAAGAGGCAAGGATCATCAAAATGCTGATTACATATCCCGCCTCCAAACAAAAAACCAATTAGAACCTATTTCTGATGAATTTTCAGATGAACATATAATGAGTATTCAATTAGAAACATCAATTTATAGGGACGTTATTAATTTTTTACAGGACCAGATATATCCTGAACATTTTAATAAACAACAAAAAACTGTTTTTCTTTCTAAGGTAGGACCTTACACGATTGTAAACAGTATATTGTATAAATTAGGAGCTGATGATAGTCTCCGCCGATGTTTAGAACCAACCGAGACGACCGTTGTAATAAGTGCATTACATGAGGAAGATTCGGGGGGTCATTATGCTCTTAAAAACACCGCAAAAAAGATTTCTAATGTTAAATATTGGTGGCCTACCGTCTACAGAGATGTTAAAATTATCATCAAAAAATGTGATGCATGCCAGAGGATGGGGAAACCCAGCTTTGCAACACATTGGCCACTTACTCTAATTATCCCCTAAGCACCTTTTGAGAAGTGGGGGATAGATTTTGTAGGACCTATCAAACCGACCACGCGTAAAACTCGTCGTCATTACATACTCGTTGCCATGGACTATGCTACCAAGATGGTAGAGGCCGAAGCCACAATTAAGAATGATGCTAAGACTGTAGCAAAGTTTTTATTCCAAAACATTATCACGCGATATGGTTGTCCCTTAGAACTCGTTAGCGATAGGGGAACCCATTTCCTTAATCAGACCATTGAAGCCATGTTGTCATATTTTTCTATTACACATCGCCAAACCACTCCATATAATCCAAAAGCAAATGGGCTTACGGAGCGGACAAATGGAATTCTATGTAAATTTTTGATTAAAGTAACGGAAACGGATTTTTTTGATTGGGATCAGAAGTTACCATCTATCTTATGGGCATATAGAACTGCTAAAAAGATTACAACTAGGCAGATTCCATACTATCTTGTGTATGGAATGCATCCCATACTACCGATAAAATTCGAAGTTCTGACGTTTCGCATTAGTAATGAAGAGCGAATGGATGAACACGATAGTCTCCGGGAGCGGATGATTTCTTTGACGCAATTGGAAGAGGATCGTCGTCTTTCATTATTCTAAGAGCATAGATACTCCAATGGAGCAAATTGTAAAAGATCCTAATAAAGGTGATGAAAGATCCTTTGAGGACATCACACTTTTTAGGAGTCTTGTAGGCTCCTTAATTTGGCTTACCATTACTAGGCCTGATCTAAGTTTTTGTGTGCACAAATTGAGTCAATTTATGCAAGATCCTAAGATCCATCATTGGAAGATGGCCAAGAGGATTCTAAGATATGTATCTTCATCTTGTGATTATGGTCTACTCTATAAAAGTGAAGATCTATCCATTATTGGCTACTCGGATTTGGACTTTGCAAGTGACAATTGGATCGAAAGTCTATTAGTGCATACACTATCTTTCTTGGAGGCAATCTAATATCTTGGCTTTTCAAAAAGCAAGATACTATATCTCTCTCTTCATGTGAGGCCGAGTACAAAGCACTCACTACAACTACCAAAGAAGTGCTTTGGATCAAGAGGTTATTAATGGAGCTAAAGTGCATCAAGGAGGATGATCTACCAATGATCAAGTGTGATAACATCTCGGCCCAAGCTCTTGCCAACAATCCCATATTTGAGGATGGAGTCACTAATGGTGCTCCAGGATCTTTATGAGTTTCTAATAGATGATGAAGATGAACCTCTAGGTGCACAGGAATTAGTGAGATACAAGAAGAGGTCTAGGCTTGCACTTCACTGTATTAAGATGAATGTAAGCAATGATCTTTTAAGGAAAGTATCATCATGTAAGAGTGCTAAAGAGGCTTGGGAATCTTTAAAATCTATCTATGAGTCTAGTAACACTTCGAGGGTTCTCATGCTTAGGAACCAGATTCTACAAAGCATGAAGAGGAGTGATGAGAATGCACAAGATTATGTGCTAAGAATCAAGTCTCTTAATAGGGAGTTAGCTTCCATTGGAGAGAAGATTCAAGATAGTGAGCTTGTTCAGATTGTCCTAAATGGTCTAGGGAGTGGCTTTACAAATTTGGTCCAAAGCTTTGCAATCCAAGACACTTTGCCTACTATAGAAAAGCTACATAGTGTATTAGTAGCTGAAGAGTGTAGGATGTTGCATACCAATGCAAGAATGAATGCTATTTCTCTGCAGGATGGTGATGAGAAAGCTAATTTCTCATTTAAAAGCAAGAAGAAGACCAATGGCAAGAAGAAGCACTTCAAGGAGACCAAGGAGGAGGATGAGGCTTCAAGCTCAAAGGGCAAGATCAAAGACAAGTCCAAGTACAAATGTTTTTTCTGTGGAAAGAAAGGACATTTTGCATCAGAATGTCTCAAGAAGAAGAAGGCACAAGAGAGCAAATAAAGCAACATTGCACATCAGGAGGAAGAGGAGGATGAAGAGTCATCCTTGATGGTTTCCAACAAACCACCATCATCCAAGAGCAACACCAATGATTCTTGGTGGATTGATAGTGGGGCAAGTTCCCACATGACATATCAAAAGGACATATTCTCCACCTTACTTTCTTACAATGACTTACATAGATCAATCTGTTGAATTTCACACGTGTGGATTGTCCACTACATGTACTTGTGATCTCCTAAGGTGTGTAGATGCACCAAGATCAAGACTAGATTGAGATTCAAGATCTATCTTTGATTCTATGGCAAAAACACACTACTACATGCATTCAATCACTTCCAACTCTCACTCACACGTGTGGGAAGTGTTCCAAAAGTATTCTAAGTAAAAACAAGCTGCTCTCCTCGGGTAGAGAGAGAAAAACCATCAAGAGCTCTCGGGTAGAGAGAGAAAGCTAGAAATTCAATGACACTCAAAATCCACTCAATCTCAAAATCAATTAGATTCAAAAGGAGGAGTACAATGATACTAATAGATTCATGAGCTACCACTATGCTTAACTATGATTGGATCACACTTTGCCACCTCTTAATCCTATTGGACCATTGATCCATGCACCTCTAAATTCTATTGGACTATATTCAAGCACACCTCAATTTTCTATTGGACCTCACAAGGTTCCACCTCTAAATCCTATTGGACCTCTTAAGCTTCATCAAACAAAAGCATGACACTTGTCTACACTCTAATTGGCACAAGTTTGGCTCAATATTGGCATTACAAGTGGAAATGGATAATTTGCCATCTATGCCAAATTTGACCCTATCAACATCCTACACCTAAATGCTTGACTATGAAATTCTATGAGACCCCTATATCAAACATTTTGATTTACTTTACAATTGTCCACACGTGGGAACATCCTCCACACATGTGAGATTCACTTACAAACTTCTATCATAAAAAATACCAAGCTAAATTTTTGCCAATTTCTCACACTCCTCCTCAAAAAAATAGCTTGGAAAGGTACTAGATCACTTGAGAAGTTTGTAAATCTTTTTGAGTGGATCCTTTGGTATGCATAAGAAGTGAAGATCAGCCAAGGGATCCATCATAGCAGCACCCTCACCATATCCATGATAAGATCTCTTTGGTAGAGATCTCTTGCCAATGCCTTTGAAGAGTGCTCCACCAATATGCCACTATTATCATGGGCTTCCTCCATGCTTGATGATGATCTTTGCCTTGAAAGTTCCACTTGCATGATGGATGCACCATAAATAGAGAAATATGAGGCTTCCAAGCCTCATAAGGATCATGGAGATCAAGATCATAAGATGTGAAACAATGATGATTATCAAGATTATGCTTTCTAGCTTGACTAGTCCACATACAATGAACTATATCCATGATGGATCTAATCTTGATATCAAAGACTATCTTGATCTTTTTTAGGCTAGTTACTCTCTCAAGGATGTAAGTGTCCACTTTGGATGCTTCACTTAATCTCAAGAGGAGTTTACAATTTGCCTCAAAACATGTGAAAACATGATTTTCAAAAAAGTGAGTACCAAGCTCAATCTTGTTCTTACTAGAACCAAGAGCATACTTTTGACAATACAATATCTTGCTTTCAAAAAGTATTGGAAACACATCTAAGTCAATAATGACAAGAAACATGTCCATACCATAAGCATCATACAAAACTAGTATAGCTTTTCTTGAACTTTGAGATCCAAAAAATTCAATGAAGCAAGATAGCATTTCAAGCAAAGGAAGAGAAGCATATATGAATGTGTTGTAGTAGATACAACATGAAAGATGCCCCTCTTTGCCATGTAAGGTGAGCCATAAAGACTCGGCCATGCATCTTGAAGATCTTCTTGAGATCATATGAAGAAGAAACTCCTCCTCACACATTGGCCCCATCATAACTTGAATACCTTCAAAAAGGATAATTTGTGATGCTTCTTGAGAAGCCTTGATCTCGGCCACTTCCAAGATTGAATCTTCATGCAATATGACATCTCTATTCACCATCACATTTGAAATAGAGAGTGTAAAGACACTAAAGGTCTCCTTGATGGATGAGTATCCAATCATGATCCATGAGCTTGGATCATCCTTCCTTCTTGTTTCCAAGGGAATATGTGCAAAGCAAGCACTACCAAGTTCACTAAGGTGATCAACCTTAGGCTTCATCTTGAATAAAACTTCATATGGTGCTATTCCTTCAAGAGCTCCAATACTCCTCAAAGCTTTGATCTTCAATGAGAATTTCTTCTCAACATATGCTTTGAATAATAAGGAATAATCATACACCATAATACTTGAAGAGAGAAGATATGTGCATCTTGTGTAATCCTCCTCCTTTGAAATATTGGAAATATAAGAAACATCAAGAGAGTTTGCACTCTCACTTGGATCCAATTTGTAGATGCCTTCAAATCTTGATCCATATGCAAGGATCTCACCATCCTTCTTAATCACACAATTGTCAATATTGAAATTGACATCAAAGCCACTATCAAGAAGTTGGCCAACACTTAAGATGTTCTTTGTAAGCTTTGGGACAAAAAGAACATTGTTGAGAAAGAGATCTTTAGAAGATGCAAGCTTCAAGGGAATAATCCCTACTCCTCCAATATTGCACTCATGCTTACTTGCAAAGTATATGGTCTTCTTGACTCCATCATAAGGCATAATAGATGAAAAAAAGTGCTTGGAGCCACACATATGTGAAGATGCTCCACTATCAATATACCATGAGTCATCCTTGTTGAAGGTGGAAGAGGAGAAGCTTGATGCCATAAGAGAGCCTTCTCCATCACTTGCAATATAGTCTTCTTTCTCATTGGTGATGTTGGCTTGATTGAGTTGATTCTTCTTCTTGAAGCAATTGGTGGCATAATGGCCTTTCTTGCCACAATAAAAGCACTTGATCATCTTCTTCTTGAGATTTAAATTAGAAGCATGAGAGGTATCCTCCTCCTCTCCATCTTGGTCTTTAGCTTTGTCATTAGAGAAATGATGGTGTTGCTTCTTACTCCTCTCTTTGTGCTTGGCAAATAGAACTTTGCCATCATCATGATTGAGTGATAGCTTGTCCATCCTCAAGAGTTTGTACTCTTGTCTTGATTCTTCAGAAATAAGCACACTTTGAAGGGCCTCCAAACTTGGTAGCTCCTCCTTAATAGCATAGGATTGGACAAGGTTGTCATATTCATCTCTCAAGCCATTGAGAATGACTTGGACTAGCTCACTTTGATTGATTGAGTCACCAATACATGCAAGCTCCCTATGAATATCCTTGACTCTCAAAACATAATTAGATGCACTCTCATCACTCTTTTGACTACTTTGGAATATTTGATTTCTAAGAGTGAGGAGCCTAGAGGTGTTCTTAGCCTCATAGATGGACTTGAGACAATCCCAAGCTTCCTTGGATGTAGAACAATCACCAATCTCCCTCAATATCTCATTAGAGACATTCATCTTAATGTAGTGGAGAGCCATCCTAGCTCTCTTCTTGTATTTTTGTACTTCTTGAAGGACTTCAGGCTCCTCCTCAATCCCAAGTACAATGTCCATCACATCCTGGAGTATCAAGATGGACTCCATCCTCAACTTCCATATTGAATAATTGGAAGTAGACAATCTCTCACTTGGTTGCAACAAGTATGAGCTCATTGAAGTCATGTAAAGTGGAGATAAATAAAAGTTATGAACAAAAAATGTTGCTTCTCTCTCACTATAGGATCCAATAATGGTGTGCTACCATCTCCTATG
The DNA here is from genome assembly GCA_029204225.1 of Diphasiastrum complanatum. NCBI lineage: Eukaryota > Viridiplantae > Streptophyta > Lycopodiopsida > Lycopodiales > Lycopodiaceae > Diphasiastrum > Diphasiastrum complanatum. The sequence goes on along the minus strand of CM055092.1, from coordinate 64,874,377 downwards.
CAAGATCTTGCAACAAACTGTGAGATGATTCTCACTAGCTATCTCAATCTCTCCAAAACTAGATCTACTTCACATCAAATGATGGAGTATGGGCAAAGTTAGGATCAAACACTCTTAGCACGTGTGAAATACACTAAGAAACCAAATTTGACTCAAATACAATGATATTGCATGAAACAAAATGGCTAAGATCTCAAAACAGTGCTTAGATCACATATAGATGAGATTGGTAAGCATTCAATTGTGATTTTGGATCAAACAAGCAATCTTTTGACCAAACCAAATGTGTCCACCCAGGTCTAGGTGCCCTACCTAACCCTCTTCAAAAGCTTATAACTTTTGATTGGCTCAACCAAATGGAATGAAACTGATTGCATCAGAAACTAGACAAAAATAGCTTCAAAACTAGCTATCTAGCAAGATTTTTGGATCAAACATGAAAGAGAACTCCCAAACTGAAATTGGATGTTCCTCACACGTGTCTGAGCACCTGATTCCGTACAGTACCAGGTCAGACCCAATCAAAGTCCTTTTGATCTCTTTTGATCCAAAATTGAACAAGATAGCTAGGAAAATGGGCCTTGACAATTTCTAGCTCAAGATTGATGAATAGTTTTCACTCAAATGGATCAAAATGCATGGTAACCTTAGGTAGGCTCTGATACCATGTTGAATTTCACACGTGTGGATTGTCCACTACATGTACTTGTGATCTCCTAAGGTGTGTAGATGCACCAAGATCAAGACTAGATTGAGATTCAAGATCTATCTTTGATTCTATGGCAAAAACACACTACTACATGCATTCAATCACTTCCAACTCTCACTCACACGTGTGGGAAGTGTTCCAAAAGTATTCTAAGTAAAAACAAGCTGCTCTCCTCGGGTAGAGAGAGAAAAACCATCAAGAGCTCTCGGGTAGAGAGAGAAAGCTAGAAATTCAATGACACTCAAAATCCACTCAATCTCAAAATCAATTAGATTCAAAAGGAGGAGTACAATGATACTAATAGATTCATGAGCTACCACTATGCTTAACTATGATTGGATCACACTTTGCCACCTCTTAATCCTATTGGACCATTGATCCATGCACCTCTAAATTCTATTGGACTATATTCAAGCACACCTCAATTTTCTATTGGACCTCACAAGGTTCCACCTCTAAATCCTATTGGACCTCTTAAGCTTCATCAAACAAAAGCATGACACTTGTCTACACTCTAATTGGCACAAGTTTGGCTCAATATTGGCATTACAAGTGGAAATGGATAATTTGCCATCTATGCCAAATTTGACCCTATCAACATCCTACACCTAAATGCTTGACTATGAAATTCTATGAGACCCCTATATCAAACATTTTGATTTACTTTACAATTGTCCACACGTGGGAACATCCTCCACACATGTGAGATTCACTTACAAACTTCTATCATAAAAAATACCAAGCTAAATTTTTGCCAATTTCTCACACAATCTACACTGCAAGTAGTCAAGAATGTAAGATAAGTGGAATAGGAACAATTCCCTTGTATGTGGGATCATCCAAAAGGATGAATCTAGATAATGTTCTTTATGTTTCTAAGTTAACCAAGAATTTGCTTAGTGTTGGCCAGTTAATGGATAATGGCCTAGATGTACAATTTAAGCATGGAGTTTGTTCCATCCTTAGAAATGATGAATGTATAGCCAAAGGCTTTAAGCAAGGTAGATTGTTTAAGCTTGATGCTAATATTGCAATGGAGAGTGTTAACTTGGCAAAGGTGGAGCTATCAAAGGTGGAACTGTGGCACAAAAGGTTGGGCCACCCCAACTACAAAGCCATGGAATCTATGACTACAAAGGAGCTTGCAGTTGGACTCCCCAAGCATTTGTCAAAGTGTGGGAAGAGATGTGAAGCATGCAGCCTCTCAAAGGCTCACAAGCTACAAGATCTACATCAAGATCAAACTCTCCTCTTGAACTCATCCATTTGGATGTTCATAGTTTTTCACATGAGTCTAATGGTGGTGCCAAGTACTATGTAATCTTCATTGATGACTATTCTAGATTTTGTTGGATGTACCTCTTGTCTAGCAAATCAATGGTGTTTGATTCTTTTGTAAAGTTCAAGACTTTGGTAGAAAATCAACTTAGTACCAAGATTAAGGTATTAAGGAGTGATAATGGAGGTGAATATGTCTCCAATAAGTTGATTGACTTTTGTATTTCTAATGGCATAAAGAGAGAGTTGTCATGTCCATACACCCCTCAACAAAATGGAGTGAGTGAGAGAAGAAATAGATCTCTTTGTGAGTGTGCTAAGGCCTTAAGGCTAGATTCTTCTCTATCCAAACCATTTTGGGGTGAAGCAATAACTTGTGCTAACTATTTGTGCAATAGATTGCCAAACCAAGCCATTGGAGGAATCACACCATTTGAAGATCTATTTGGAGAGAAGCCCAATCTCAAAGATCTCAAAGTTTTTGGATCCACTTGCTATGTACACCAATCCTTGGATAAGAGAAGGAAGGATGATGCAACATCCATCAAAGGCATCTTTGTGGGATATGGTGAGAATAGCAAAGGTTATAGAGTCTTCAATCCCATCACTAGCAAGGTGATAGTGAGTAGGGATGTTATTTTTGATGAAGGACATGCTTGTGATTTGGATGATAATGCTACTAATCATCTTGATGCCAAGGATCATGCTAGATGGAGGAGGAGCTTTCAAGTGAAGAAGAACTTGAGGATCCACCTCAAGATGCAAGAACTCCAAGAACTCCAAGAAGATCTACAAGGGCAAGATCCGAGCCATTGAGGCTCACCTATGATGGTCAAGGTGATCAAAGGGAAGGCTCATCATCTTTCACATCTTACACCTTTCTTACTTCAATGTTAGATGAGCCAACATGCTATGAAGATGCTTGTAAGTCTAAAAGTTGGATGGATGCTATGCAAGTAGAGTATGATGCTCTTATTGAGAATCATACTTGGGATCTTGTGGATCTTCCTCAAGGGAAGAGACCTCTTGATTGCAAGTGGGTGTTTAGATTGAAGTATAATCAAGATGGATCAATAAGCAAGTATAAAGCTAGGCTTGTTGCCAAAGGTTTTTTACAAACCAAAGGCATTGACTATGATGAGACTTTTGCTCCTGTGGCTAAGCTTGTTACTATCAGGTTGATCATTAGTCTTGCTACAATCTTCAATTGGGAGCTATTCCAATTTGACTTCACAAATGCATTCCTCAATGGTTATTTGGAGGAAGAGATCTACATGAGGCAACCCGAGGGCTTCATCAAGGCAAAGCATGAAGGAAAGGTGTGTTTTTTGAAGAAGAGCCTTTATGGGCTCAAGCAAGCACCTAGAGCATGGTACTCTAGGCTAAACTCTTTTCTCATTTCCATCAATTTTGTAATGAGTGCCTATGATCCATCATTGTATATAAGTTTTCATGATGGCATGATCATTATTCTTGTTTTGTATGTAGATGACATTATCTTGAGTGGTAATGATCTAGATGGAATTAGAAATGTAAAAATTGCTTTAGCAAAAGAGTTTAAGATGGTAGATCTCGGCCTATTGAGCTTCATTCTTGGAATAGAGGTTATTAGAGGATGTGATTTTAGCTTCATTTGTCAATCTAAATATGCTACATCCATCCTAGATAGATTTGGAATGAAGAATTGTAAAGGCATTGAGACACCAATGGAGCAACATGTAAAAGCATCTATTGGTTGTGATGAAGCATCCTTTGAGGACATCACATTATATAGAAGGCTTATTGGCTCCTTGATCTATTTAACTATAACTAGACCTGATCTTAGTTATAGTGTTGGAAAGTTAAGCCAATTCATGCAAAGTCCTCTAGTTTCACATTGGAAGATAAACCAAAAGAGTTCTTAGATACATTTCATTCACTAAGAATTTTGGTATTTTGTATAGAGGAACTAATCTTGGCTTAAGAGCCTATAGTGACTCGGATTTTGCAGGTGACAAAGTGGATAGAAGATCAACAAGTGCATTTGCCACCTTTCTATGTGATGGAGTAGTATCATGGCTTTCCAAAAAGCAAGATACCATCTCCCTATCTTCCACAGAATCCGAATACAAGGCCTTGACATCAACATGCAAGGAGGTCTTGTGGCTCAAAAGGCTATTGGTGGAGCTTCATGTCATGGAGGAGGAGATCCCTATCATCTATTGTGACAACCAATCAGCCCAATCACTTGCAACTAATCCTACATTCCATGCAAGGAGCAAACACATCGAAATTGCTCATCATTTCGTGAGAGAAAAAGTGCAAGCCAAAGAGATCAAGCTCCAACACGTGCCATCATCAAGTTGCTTGGCTGATTTGTTTACTAAACCTTTAACTAAAGATTCATTTGTCAAGATTAGATCTTCAATTGGAGTTATTGATAAAAGCATTGTGATCTCCAAGGCTAGATTTGAGGAGGAGTGTGAAAAATTGCCTACATTGGCAAATCTAGCCATGTAGAATATTGTACATTTTGTCAATATTGTTTGTTGGTTACTTGAATGGCCAAAGTGCCACTTGTACATACACACCTAAAGTAGGTTACCACGAGTCAAGAGGAGTGGTTGTGTCTATTTGGTAGTGATTCCTACTTTGTAGGATCTAGACCATGATTTATGATGAGATTTGTACCTACCATGCACCTACCAAGCATGACTCTTGGATCTAGACTAGGGTTTTCACATTAGGGCAAGAAAGTGGAGTCTACTTCCTTATTACATGCTAGATTTTTACCTAACTTTGCAAAGGAAGTGTGTTTTACTATGTATTTCCATTCTCCATAGTGAGAAGATAGAAACTTTTTGGAGCCTCAAAGAGAATCTCGAGTTTCCTCTCATTGTATGGTGATTACTCTATTTTTCCAATGAAACCCAGCTTTGGCACTTTGTAAACACTGTCTACAGGCCGTACTACAGCCTTATTTCCACACGTGTGGAGTTGGATTAGACTATTTGATCAATGCTTTGATTTCTCTACTTGTTTCCTATCAAGCTGCTAAACTAGATCTTGTTTTCTGATGACTAGTTTCTGATAGATTGTTTAACAAGCATACAATCACCTTGTGGATCATTCAAAGATCCATTTATGGTCCTTAGTATTGTACTTTTCACAATCCATGTCCCCCTCGTGATCATGCGCTGTGAATGGCACATCCCCATGTATTGTGTCTCCTTGGGACATATCCAGGGGCGGTGTATGCGAGGAAAGTGGTGGCTCTCGAGCGCTTGCACGTCTGAATCTTGCGGATTGCATGGCAACATCTGGTTGAATTATTTGATAGTCATGTAAGTGCGAGTCATCATCCTACACAATACAAGCGCAACAACAGTCAAAAACAACAAAATATTCCTCCAATCGTGAAGAACGCCAATTACATACATGGTAAGAGTGCATGCAATCATGTTTTTTAGCAATACAAAGTGCTTTGCAAATCAGAACTCACCGAAGAACTGACTTCGGGCTGCCACATAAATTATAACTCTCTCTCAATCTGTCCATGCATACGAACGTGTGATATAGTAATATGTCGCTCTCATCGCAGTGCATACTTACATCGTGTACATGGGCATGATATTCTCTGGTATAGCCAGGCCTCTGATCCAATATGTGATGGTCTTGCCTCATCATCTAGAGAAGAGGAACGTGAACTCGCCATTTGCATCAGTGCACCTTGATGGTTGACAATGGATGGAACACAAAATTAGAAATGATCAGCAATACATAAAACAAACTAATTGAATACACTGAGATGAATACAATACATGTTTATAATTACTAATTTTGAATCCAATGCAACTAGTCTCTTGAATTTAGCAATACAAGATAAATTAAATCAATTTTTTTGACAAACAATATTGTTCACCCCTAGCTTATAATTAGTTGTATGGCAATTACTTGGATAAATATGATGGTGATCTATGGTGCCGGCAGTTCCAAGCATCTCGATGACGTATAAATCTAAAATAGGTCTAGTTAAATCCCTACTCATTATTTGTGAAAAGGCCAACTGCAACATTGTGATCCATGCTCATTTTTTGTGACAAGGCCAACTGCAATCTTGTGAAGAGCGAGGCAAGCCATGTAATGATGCACATAGGCATGGATCGAATCCTAGATATCCGATCCATGCCTATGTGCATCAGTACAAGGCTAGCCTCGCTCTTCATTTCTCTGAAACTAATGAAAACTGAGATTTGCATAATATTCTACTTTTAGATCCAATTTTGTACAATCAAAATAGTACGTCATTGAGGGGATCAAGAATAAGGCGTTTTTGATCAAAATGCCTAAACATTCAAATTCTTCAAGATTCCTTCTACACTAAGGTCACTTGTGATCATCTAGTCACCATGTGTCATTGGCAAAGTATGGCATAATATCTCACAACATGAAAATAATGTTACGCTCATATGGTTAGAAGTCATTCATAAATATGATGGTGATCTATGGCAGTTCCAAGCATCTCGATGTATAAATTCAAGATAGAGTCTAAATTCCTCATTGTTTGGAGCAAAGCCAACTGTAATCTTGTTATTACATCCATGCCTATGTGGTTCATTACATGGCTAACCTCTTCAATACTCCTAAATTAATGAAAACAACAAGGATCGACATAATCTGCTTGATCAAAATCTAATTTTGTATAATCAATTGCAAAAGAGTACTTCATTGAGGAGTTCAAGGTATTTTTGATCAATTATTTTGCTTCTTTGTACGTAGGCCTTTATTACAATCAAAGTTTTTGCCAGTTCCATTACTATACTATGCCAGTTTTCTCGAGTACTGGAAATAGGGACATATGTAAATAAATCCCTTGGAAAATTACTATCTTTCAAAATCACTACTTTTGAGAAAAGACAAATTTTAGAATTTTGAGTAGTTGGACACCCCAGAGTAGTAGTTGGATGCCAAAAATGTCGATGTTTGAATACGTATGACATCATTTAACCAGATGAGTACAATTTAGCAGATAAAAAATAGTGTCGTTCAATGCACTATATATTCTTTGACAATGTTTGGGAATATAACAGCCGACAATCTTTGATAATTGTGTGATTTTAGAATGCAACAATTTTGAGTTGATTTTAGCATTTAGTGGAGGTCTTGGAATAGACCTCGAAACAGGCCATGGAAGACTGAATCTAATTTAGTTTGGACCTTGAAACAGCCCTCGGAGTACTGAAGCTAATATGAGATGTATACCGAGGGTTAGATAGTTTCTTGCAAATTTTGAAATGGCTGACCATTGTTGTGGCATTTTTGAAAAGAGAAGAGGAGTGGGTGATGTTATCAATGTGAAGTTTTTAGCACGTGTGAACTTCACCACACACCCTACAGGATCTTATTGAGGTGTTGTGATTGCACAAGATTGATCAAAGAAGAGTATGCTTAAAAAATCTAAGACAAGAGCACAATGGCATACATCTGATGAAAAAATCTAACTCTTCACTATGAGAAATGAATGTCAGAAATAATTCTAAGTGTTCAGTATGGGAAAAAGAGGCTGCTCTCAGGTAGAGAGAGAAAATTGAACATAGAAAACTCAGGTAGAGAGAGAATGAGTCCAAAACACCAAAATCTCAATATTCACAATGTAGCAAAACATGCTCAGCTTTTCCTACATGAGAGAGACTCGAATTCCTATAGTGGAGTTGCATGGAAAGTCCACTTAACTGAACTAATTCACCTACCATAGATCCACATGTGTAACCGCATGCATGGATGTTGCATGTACTGCATGTCAACTCATAAAACTGCCTAGACATGTGTCGATCACATAAACTACTTTGCATGTTGCATGCACTGATTGCATGTGGCTTGCATGCATACAATAAAACTTTGCATGCTATCTAAACATCTGCATGTCATCATAATTGAACCTATCTAACTCAAATCCAAGCTACACTAGAAGGATATGTGCTCAACTCACACTCCTTTTATGTACAACATGAAATTTAGTGGAAATCACCATGGACATGCCCCAAACTCGAGATAGGAAGATAATATTTTAATAATCTTCACAATAAAGGGATGTACCTACCGCCTTTGTCCTCTCCCTTGTTTGTTGACCTTCCTCACTCTCTTTATCCTTCTCACCCTCCTTATCCTCCTCACATTTGAATGCTCCTATTGATATTGCTCTTTGCATCCTCCTCTTGCACTTTGTTTGTTCCTCTTGCACTTTGCTTGTTCCTCTTGCTCTTCTTCTTTACTTACTCCTTGGAAAATCAAAAGTGGTGAGCTCAAGAAAAAAAGAGAAGGTGGAGGATGGAGGTTTTTTTATTATTGGATGTAAGGTAATCTCTATCTCTATCTCTTTTTCTCACTATCTCTTTCTCTTACATCATAGTCTCCATCTCAATGTGATTGCACTTTGGTTTTATTGACTTCACGTTTTCTATGCAGGTTTATTTTGAGGCAAATGAGGCGGCAGATCCACAAAAGTTTTTTAAGGTAACAGGTAGGTGAGAAAGGCCATCAATATAGGTGGATCTACATGATTTGCTATTCCGAAGGCTATTTTGATGGCTTATTTTCTATTAGGGTGATGTAGATCCATGTGAGGGATGAGGGTACTATAGAATTTTTTGTTGCAGATCCAGATTTACAGATGGTCGGAATGCCCATCGGAATACGTAGATCTATGGAATTTATTAAATCAACGCCTATTCCAATGGCTATTCTGAAGCCAACTCTTCTATTCCTATGATAAATATCCAAGTTTTTGGTGCATATATAGGATTCCATATGGATCTGTGTTGTTCTTTGTGTAAATTTAGTTTGTTGCAATTATTTTTTGTGGTAATATACTTAGGAAACTTCAATACTAGTTTTTGTTTTGTAGGTTTTATTGTTGATTTTTGGGCCGATCGCCATCAAAGCATTTAAGGCGCAAATTCTGTAGCTGATCCTAGAGGTACTTGTAGGGTCGAAATGGAGGTCGAAATGGAAGTCGGAATACACCATGAATATGATGACCAAAAAAAAGAGAAATGACTTGGAGACCCATTTTTTTAAAAAAATTTAAATTTTTTTAAAAAATATCCAAATTTAAAATGCTTCAAATAAATATATTGTAATGTTAAAAAAATGTCGTATTTTGCAAGAAAATAATTCAAGCTACAAAAATTTGGTCAATAGATTTTCATAAATAACTTAAAATTAGCTCATATTAAATAATAATACTATTCAAAATAAAATCATTAGATACACAACCACTAAAATATCTAAAAAATATTTTTTGCTTACTTAAAACAAAAGTTATAGTTTTTTTTTTGGAATTTTAAAAGTTTTTTAAATTACAATTCTTGTAACGAAAAAAAATATTTTTTAAATTATGTCAATAATTTGAATCAATATTTTTTGAAGTTCTAAATTTTTTAAAATCTTTGCTTATACCTATGTAAGTTTATTAAATATTTAAACATTAAATAAACGCAAATAAAATTACTTTACAATAATCAAGATTAAATGATTTGTGAAAATATTAAAATCACCCTGAAAAAAATCTAAAAAATCTTTTCATTTCTTGAAATTTCTAACAATATTTTTTTTACAAAAAATATTATAATAACACTTTTAAAATTAAAATATTGTAAACTTGACAAATCGTTACAATTTTAATTTTTTGTAATGATTATCAATATTAAAAAAATTTAAATATTTCAAATTCTTAATTTTAAATCATTAAAAAATAAATTTAAGAATATTAAATCAATCAAAAAGAATTCAAAACACAATACATCAAAAAATATAAACGCAATAATTCTTTAAAACGAAAAAGAATTTTTTATTTCCAAAAATCATCAAGGTCATTTACATCTTTTTTTTTTCTTGAGTAGCCACTGTACTTTCAAGTGGCACCTCTTCTAGAATTTCTTCGACTACCATAACCACATTGTAATTTTGAACCAAGACATCAGCAAATTCTCTTGTGTCGCCTACTTTTTTGCTAGTAGGAGGCTGAGGTTCCTTGGACAAGTGAATTATTGTATCCTCACTGTCTAAACTCTTTCCCACCTCAGATAGTTCATCTAGCAAAACTGAAAGATATTTCATTCTCATTTTTACAAAATCAACTAAATTAGTATCTAAATCTACTGCAGCAACATGTCTGCCTTTCTGAATAGCACATGCGCTCGTAGTGCTACCACTAAATAAATTTTTAACCCAATCAGTTGGGTGAGAAAAAATATCAGTTAAATGATTAATTAATTGTTGTGACTTTTGGCAGGGACAAGCCACAGAACCCGTCATTGGATTCTTTAATTTCTTCGTCACGGTTGGATACTGGAACAAGTTTTCAAAACTTGTCAGTCCGAAAGTGTTGTAATGAAGCATCGAACGTTTGTCATCTAAAGAATAATAACCGATGGTTATGTATTCTATTTTATTGCAAAGTTGAGCTCCTCCCGAGTTCCTGACATTGGGCTTGTACCTGACATGAAACATTACAAGTAAAATAAGTTTAAAATTTTAACTTTAAAATTTAAAATTTAAAATAAAAATATGAATTTAAATACGAATTAATAATTCAGGAACTTAGAAACTTACCACACAACATTCTCTATTCCCGCATTACAGAAAGTTAGTAGAGCTTTCTGTACTGAAGCTGACTGCCAAGAAGAATGAAAAATAACAACTCTCCAAATTGGAGAAGTTGTGACTTCAAAAAAACCCTGCATAAAACTATGGATTTCGGTGAATTTGAAAGGGGAATCATCATTTAATGATTCTTTCATCTGAAATCCATATGGTATATCGGCGATGCAGAGTGTATAAGGTCTTTTTTTTTTTTTTTTAAATTTCTCTACAATCGCCCTCCTCAACCGAGTAAAAGCATGGTTGATCATCGACACTTTTGGAAAGGTGGGTCTCTAATGGATCCTCCTCCACAATAGTCTCACCTTGTGCCAATCTCTCCCTATCCTTTTTTTCTGCTTTTGTCTTCAGAATATGTCTCTTGAATTGCTCTGGAAGGACTTTGTTTTTCTTGTCTTCGGGAGACTGAAAAAGAAAAAGCTATGCTTAGCATGGGAGACAAAAAATATAAAATAGAATAGGAGACTTAACTTATTTAAAAATAATAATAATAAAGAAAAAGCTTTGTTTAGCATAGGAGACATAGAATATTGAAAAGAAACAATTAATAAGCACCTATGCTAAGCATGGGTGAAATAAATACCATGTCTCTAAACAAAATCAGAAATGGACTCAAGGATTCATTTCGGCTGCTTAGAGGATAAAGCCTCTGACACTCATCAAAATCTTGACAATTTAACCCTGTCACAAGGAGTTCTTGAACTTTTATAAATAATTTATGCCTGTATTTAAAAAGTATAATTGTTAAATATCCAACAAAATCATGAAAATCACTTTATTACAAAAGGTAATATGAAAATAAATATTTAGATTATGACTATTACCATTGAAATTTTTTTCTCATTTTTGTCAAAGAAAGTTGACCATCAACAACTCTAAAAAGAACACTTATTATTAGCTCTGAAGAGCTAATCTCTTGCATATTCTTCCACTCTGATATTCCCATTTCTGTAGGGATTGGCTTCAGAGTTTGAGTGCTCACAACTTTTTTCTTTGACTTTGAGACACCCTGAGCAGGTTGGTCTTTTATTTGAAAAGTTTCTCATTTATCAAAAAATTTATCAACAAGGGCCTACACCTAAAATCAAAAAAAAAAATTATTTGATAAGGAATTTATGGAATATTAAAATTGAGTTCAAAATTTTAGTCTGATAAAAACAATTTAAAAGGATTACAACATATATTATGACTAGAGCATTCCATGACAAGCATAGCAAAACAAATTACCTGGCCACTACAAAAAACAAGCTGAAAAAAAATATCATATTTTGTAAGGCTCTACGTAGGATTTTTCGAATCAAAAGACAGGCCTATCTCTTGAGCACAGAGTGCTTTGAAGTCAAGTTGATTCACATCTCTTGCTTTGGAGACTCTCATGTATTCTTTGTGAAAAAATCGAATTCTTTTGTATCACGGTCATTTTCATCCGGTAGTCCTGATCAATATTGTGGTCCCAAGCCAATAATTTCGCTTCTTTCACTATCAGACCAGCAAATACAATGGCACTCACAGTTCAAAAGCTTGGAGTATGGGGATATTCTTGAGATAATTATTTCCGGGCTTGTAAACTGTGTATGTCCCCAAGAACAAAAAAATGATATGAATCTAATAAAGAAAAATCAAAATTTGCAACATCGTTGCATTCGTTGGGATCAATCAAAACAACAAAAGGAGTAACTATGGCATGTGTATGATCTTTAAATTTTATTTCTAAATTATGTACATGTGTTTCATTCGGTTCTCTTACTTCCATTGGCCTGTCTCCTGTTATTGGGTCTACAGGTGGCCTATCACACTGATTTATATCTAAAATCAAAGTTGTTTCTTTTATTTTTTTTGTTTTATGAATATCTTCTCTTAATTTGGCAAGCTCAAAGCTGTCTTGTAAAGGGCGGATGGATGCACCAAGTAGCGACATAGATGGTTTGGTGGCGGCTTTCTTGCTTTCAGCAGACGGGATGGACTTATGGTGATGTGTAGCCATGGTCTTTGGGCGTGACTTAGGTCTAGTGGGAGAAGACTCAGAAATATTATGAGATCTTTTTTTTTTTGGGATGAGGGACAGCTACAATTTCATCCTCAACATTTTCAGAGGTCGGCTTTGTGACCTGAACAGTGGTAGAAGCGGGCTTGCGAGGTCCAATAGATGCACCTTTTGAACTCAATAATGAATAGACTGGATCTTTCTCCTCAACAATAGCAGCTAGAACCATTTTTAAGCATTGTTTCATGCTCTGGACAGAAACAAAAATCAAGTTTAAAAAATAATGAGTAAAGGCTTTTACTTGAAAGTTCAAAGAATGAATAAATGTAGACAAACATGAATAAAAATATGTTTTATAATTACACAACAAAGTAACTAGAGCTTTATCAAAATAGGCTTTGATGGCCTCGTCTTGGAAAAGTCGAATCTTTATCATAGTCTTGTTCAGAATGAAAATAGAACGAGACTTATCCGTCTCCTTTACAAGTACATTCACAAAACCTTCTTCCTCATCCTCATCTGGTTGATCAGCAAGCAATCTTTATTGAACTTTGAATTGTGAGTCTCCCCTGCCAGGCTATGAATAAAAAGCTCTGAAAGCTTTGTGTTGTTGACCCCTTTGGTGAAGTAGTACATAAATTTTTTCTTATCTTTCAACGGAATATCTTGAGGTTTACCCAAAATTCTGAAAGAAATCCTTGACTAAAATTATCAAAGACAATTGAAAATCTGCAAAAAAAAAAAAAGGACTTTTTAAGAAAATTTAAAACACTACCTTAATGAAAATACTGAAAACTTTAATAAGACAAGCCGTTTTTGTGAAAAAAATTGAAAAAACAAAACTAAACATTCAACACATTTTCTTACTAAAACAACTCAAAAGGTCACTTTTCTCAGACAAAGCCTTGTAAAACAAGAAAAATACGAGTAGCGACCTATGTTGAGCATAGGTTGTATCGGGTCCTTAGTAACAACTTATGCTTAGCATAGGACGGAGGCGAGATTCTTCAATTCTAATCTCCTTTCGACCTATGCTGAGCATAGCTTTCATCTTTAGTCCTATTCCAACCTATGCTCAGCATAGGTTAGCAAGCAAATTGCGCAGACATCCTATGCTCAGCATAGGTCGTTACTCGCAGGCTCTTATCCAACCTATGCTGAGCATAGGATGTCTTCGCTTATGCTCAGCATAGGATGCCGGCGAGATTTTTCAATTCTAACCACCTTTCAAATTATGCTGAGCATTGGTTGAATCTCTGGTCCTCTTCCAACCTATGCTCAACATAGATTAGCAAGCAGATTGCGAAGAGATCCTATGTTGAGCATAGGTTGGACTAGAGCACGCGAGTGACGACCTATGCTGAGCATAGGTTGCATCTCTCCCTTGTCGAGGCAGCGAAAGGTTGATGAGGTTCATCCAAGCAAGGGTGTCGGGAGAGAGTTGTGAATCGAGGGAGTTGATCTGAAGGAGTGGGGTAGAAGGGGAGACAAGGGGTATAGACGAAGCGATGGTGATGGAAGCGGTGGAAGATGTGAGAACAAAGGTAGAGGATGTCGGAATGGAAGCAATAGGGGTAGATGTGGTGGTGGTAGCAGATGGTTGAGCGGAAGAGGAAGTTGTGGCTGTGAAAGCAACAGAAGTGGGTTGTGGTGGTGTGGTGCGTTGTTTGGTGGTAGGAGGGCTAGATGAAGATGGGGCTGTGCCACGCATGCGTTTGTTGGCCATTGTCTCAGTAACTGTTGGTTGGGTGGAGGTGGATGCAACAGAAGGAGGGTACAAGTTAGTGAAACTTTTCATTTTGGGCATTTTTGGAACGGTGGCAGAAAGAACGGTGGAGCAGTTAAGCTCGCGACCCTTCTCTTCGAGAAGCACACAGGCAAAGTTACATAGCAAAGGTCCTGTGGCGATGCGGTTGTGCATGTTAGGCTTGATGGCAATGGAGAGCTCATGGATTAGGAAGGTATGTCAGTCATATGGAAGGTATGCCAGTCATATGGCACCACCGAGAGGCTCGGGAATTCTATGAAGGATTCCACGATTTGGCTTAGCAACATGGATTGTATGTGGTCCTTGCGAAAAGTTGAAATAACAACTAAGAAGTTGTTCAACAAGTAGTAGGCGGCTTGGGTTATGGGGTCATTGATAGCCTCTATCAAATACCCATTGTTAGTTTTGATTGGGAGCTCAGGGGTGGTTGTCGTTACGTATGGTTTAATGAGGCTTTTGGCTTGGTGATGGGCGATGGGTTGGCGATCACTGGACACGATGTCGACGGTGACCATGGAGTTAGAGTTAATTTGTACAATATACGTAGTACCTTGGTACAGGATATGGAAATGCGGCTTCTGTGTGTCCCACGTGGCGTAAGCATGGAGAGCGAGATCCATGTTGATGTCCGAAGAGAAGAGCACTGAGAAAAAGCCCATTGCTTCTAGAAGGAGGCCAGCAGCTTGAAGCCAAGATTTTATCAAAGACTCAGATGGCAGGGCCCAAACCTGGGCGGCAGAAGGCACCTCGCATGTGATGACCTTCTTCGTACCAGTATCGTCAAGAGAGGAGGAAGACTTCATGTTGTTAGATGGATGGTAAGGACTGTTATCAATGGAAATGTGGGCAGGCGAAAAGGTGATCAAAAAGGTGGAAAGACATCAAAAATGGGTGAAAGGCTTAAAAAATTGAGAATGTGAAAATTGTAAAAACGAAAGCGATAATGGTAGAACTGAGTGTGTAGAGGGTGGATGCAATAAAAGATGAGAGCTTGTGAGAAGTTTGGTCACAAACAGATGACTTTGAAATTTTGTTGGATTTTTCAGTAGAGCTTCACTGAATGAAGTATCTAATGACTCGAATTTTCCTCTTATATAGCGGAAACTAGAATGCGTATTAGGAGACGTGCACTTTTCCTAGCTCAGTTCCAACCAAATTTTTGCAAGGACCTTCATCACAATATTCTAAGACCTCAAAGAAGTCTGTGAAGGTTCAGAAGGTGATTTGACTGCCCCCTGTGAAGGTTTTGTGAATGTTCAGCCTGTCTACGAAGGTTCAACCCTTGCACGAGGTGAACTCTCACACAACTTATCGTTCAGATATCAGATTCATTTGGTAGTAGAGTCCAAGGATGTTGGATCTTGCTATTACAATGGATTCAATCTGGATCTTAAGGGATCAGATCAATATGATTGGCCGATAGTGTGATTTTAGGCCTCTTACGGTGGTTTTTCCTTGATAACTTTTTTATCATTGCTCCGATTGCCTAAGATTTTCACAGTAGCTGGATCTGGTGCAGATCTAGCTATTGATTTGGTCTATGAAGGTTACTTGTGCAAGGGTTGGCTGTGAAAAGGTTCTTTCACTGTTTTGCAGTAGAAAAACCTTGATTTTTCATAAGCTACTGGGAAGTAACTCTTGCAGGGTTTACAAGAGCTGTATCTAGTATGGATCTAGCTCTAAAAAAGTCTGCGAAGGTTAACTCTCGCAGGAAATAAAAAAATTTCTATCTGCGAGGGTTCAGGAACACCTTTTTGCTTTGATCTTCACCAATAATTTGTACTAACTCTCGCAAACTTCATCACTTATGTAAAATGACATTTTGCAGCTAATGGGATGGTCTGCGAAGGTTACTTGTGCGATTTGATACATCCTTTGACTTTAGTGATTTTTAGGCACTCAGATCCAATTTTCTGCTCACTAGAATCAAACTAACCTTCACAGACTCTTCTGTGTCCTTGTCTCACTAAGATGGAACTTCAAAATTCTTTGCAAAGGTTCTTGGCCACTGGAACTAAAAATTTGGGTGCCTACGAAGGTTGAGCCTGTTTTTCTCGTCTTTTTCTCACTGGGAACCTTCGCAAGAGCACATAAACTTGAAACTAACCTTCGCATGTTTCTTTGTGCCCTGGTCTCATTGAGATGGAACTTCAGAGAGCTCTTCGAAGTTTCTTATAAAGATCTGAAAAAATTTTGATTTTTCAAGAGGTTTTTTGAATTTCTTATGGTTTTTTTGAGAATTTTTTTTTCTTTTATGGTTTCTAGTGGGAATCTTCACAGGCTTCTATGCAGGTCTGGGACAGCACCCTGGAGCTGCTACCAGTCATGCAAAGGTTGGTTCCCACTGGATTTTGAATAAACGAAATCTAATGGGATTTTTGCTTCTTTTCCCTCCAAAAACATATTTGAGTTATTTTTCTGGTTTTTTTGGTTTTGCCAATGGATGCCAAGCCCTTAGAGGCTATTTTGGGTCTCCACTACCCTCTCACACCTCCTCCGCTAGCTGAGAACAGTCCAAGCACAAGAAATCACTAAAACAAGCTAACTCTACCCAAAATCCACCTAAAAACGCTCTAAAAAAACAAAAACAACTAAAAATGCAACTAAACTAGTTAGTGGAACCTATCCTGAACAACGGCGCCACTATAGGATGTGTAGATATAATCGGTGAGCATCTCCCCACCTGTCAATAAGGATTAGATCCTGGATAGATACCTAACTATGTCAAGATGCTTCCTACTCTATTCTCTAACACTACTACTCTTTACCACTACTCTTCCTTACACTAACCACACACACATCATGATTTTAGATTGAAAGGGAGAGAAGAAGAGAAGAAAGGGAGATTGATAGATAGAAGAAGTAGAGCAAGAGGGAGAGAAAGAGAGTGAGAGGGGAGGTTAGCTCATTTGCTCATTGTGCATGCTAATGAAAAAACATTAACTAATGAAACAAGAAACATGGAAAATAGACAACATGAGGGACCATCAATGATAAGGCCACAAGAGTCTTTTCTCCTTTGTTGAGCTTTAATCTTCCTTGAAGAATAAAGCCGAGGGAAGGTCTACTTTCCGAAGCCAATTGAGGTGGATTCTTTTTCGAAGGATAGCGGATTTGGTGTGATCGAGGATTTTGAGCATATTGGAGGCAGCCATAAATTCATCAGCCCGAAGGGAAGGGTTAGCAGCCCAAGCCCTGTCAAAAGAAATGGAGGAGAGGGTTTGTTTTAAGTAGGATTCGAGGAGAGAGGAGGAGGATTTAGCAAGTCTCTCTTGATGACGGATAAAGTATTGTGAGCAGTCAATAATATCCTATAAACTTGTAAGAGAAGAAATATTGGAAGACGGAGCAGGGCAAAGAATCTTGTTCCAAATCAGAGAGTTGTTCATAATGAAGATCAAGTGACGCTTAAAAGAAATGGCATGAAAGATATTGAAGTGTTTTTGCTTGGAATTTATCATTGTTACTGATCTAGTATGTTTTCTAGATTGTACTTGTTGTTTTACAGTCATTATTGATTGGATCTAATGATTGCATGTTGGTTGAAAAGTCAAAAGGATGCTAAGATAGTGACTTTTTACCACAATTTGGGTTTTGGACTACAAATGGGCTCTAGAGTCTATAATTGACTGAAATCAAAACTTTTACTGCTTTCATGTAATTTAATTACAGGGATTTGGGTCTGATGGCACTTAATTGTGGACTGGATCCACAAATTTTGGTCACAAACATGGTTTTTTGATGGTTTTTGGACTAATTTTGGGGGTTTTCTTACAATTCATAGCCAATACTTTTCATGCACATTTTCAAAGGTGTAATGAAGATTTCCTAAGGCTGTCATGAATTTTGGGTAGGATTGGACACTATTAAGGGTCTCAAAAAGTCAAAAAAAAATAGTGTATTTTTGAGGACTTTTGAGCATGAATACCTATCAAATGGTGGTCTGAACTTGTTGGATCCCATTACAAGCTCGAAGATATGATGGATTTCCTCTTTTTTGAGCCATCATTCATCCAATTTGGTAGTGTGAGGCTTAGGCACCATCATGTTGAAGTTTTGCTTGTTGAAGGAGTCCAAAAATGCAATTTTTGCATGATCTAAGCATATGATTGCTTGATGGACTTGATAGAAGCCTTTATCCCTCTCTAATGAACCTTAGAAAAGTGCTTGTAACCTCTGATTGGATGCTTATAGGGCTGTAGATAGATTTTTGATGAATCAACCTTGAAAAAGTGCGCGCCCCTACCTATTTTTTGGTCAGTTACAGATTGCACGTGTGAAGCCTAGATGGCAGGGTGATGTGGCAACTATCTTGTAGACCTACTCTCCCTCCGTGCTGTGCTTTACAGCGACCAATTTGGTGTCCTGTAGAGAAAGTTATGGCTATCGAAAGTTTGGCAATTTTTTAACTAAAATTTGCAAATTTTTCGTAATGTTCTGATGCATGCATGCATATGACTCAGTGTAGTGCTTTTCTATTGATGAACATTCAGGGATATATCTGTATGCATGGTACATGGGTATTTAGTAAATTGATCAGAGAAAATTTCATGCATGAAGCTATTTTTAGCAATTCTAGTTCAAAAAGCTGATTTCCCAGTTCCTAGGCAATTTACATAAAAAAAAAAATTGATTTTTTTAGAAATCGTTGCATGTCATGTATAATGCATGACGGATGTTTTGAAATCCTTTCGGAATGTGGTGGTAATTGTGAAACTGCTAAGTCAATGCTTTAAATTGATTTTCACAACTTAGGTCCATATCGAACAAAATTTGAAAATCCCAGTTTACGTAAAATTTAAAGTAACCATGGATGTTTTGGATTAATTCAGATTCATTGGTTATTAATCAAACAGAAACCGTATGTAAAGTGAATGATCTTACTAAGTTGAAATCAGTCAGTTATAATATCATAGTTCCTTTCACTTTTAGTTGTAGATTTTGGAATCTGTCAACTAATAGGAGCATTTCTTGTTTTTTGGGATCAATAAAAACCAAGAATAACGCAAATCTTATTGGAACAATTTTTATGCTGATCCATAAGGGGATTTGCCAGTAATTAAGTGCGGCACTTAATGAATGAATAGTCAAAACTGTCTGGTTGATTAGTAGTTAAGTACTATTGATACCAAATTGAACTTTTTCCTAGTACAAATATGGGGCTTTTAGCTTGAACCATATTTGGAAGGGAGGAAAGAGATGGAGCCTAAGGGGTAGTTGATTAGTTGACCTAGTCGATCAGTTTTGTTAATCTACTTTCAAATTCCTGAAGTATAACTGATAGCAAATGAGAATAACGATTGGGAGTTAATTAAGAAGACTGCCTCTAGGAATTTGGATTCATTTTTCCCAGTGTTAATTAGAATTTTGAGAAATTGAAGATTCTAAGGGAAAAGTGAGTGGCAAGTCAGATAATCCATTTATGGAACCATCTATGTTTTGCAATTGGATTTGGATCTTGCAAGTGATGGCAGATGAAAGGTGTTCCATGCAAGAATCTAGTAATTTGGATTCTATATGTGGCATTAGAGAGTGTTCTTTGATAATGACTGAAACAACCAAGAGAAATTCTAACCTGTAAAAGAATTAAGTTCTTTTTATCGATTCTGAAATAGGTATTGGATATCTAGGACAGTATGGTATTCAGTTTTGTTGAGATCCATGTTCCTTTTCGGTTAGTGAATACACTTACGACATTTCAATTGTACTTGGATGATACATTTGTATTCTTTGGGTAACACTTAAGGAGCATGAGGAATTTCAATGGTTAGATGTATCTCTTGAAATTGGTTGTGATTCTGATCCTATAGTTGGATATAGGATAGCCAAATAGTCTTTTTGACTTTTTGGGCAAAACAGATCTAGATGCACAGGATGCTTGGAGGAAAAGTTGGTGGTATGAGACATCAATGATTCCAAAAGGGATTTCTTGGGTGAGAATGGTCTATAGACTAATGGTTAGTAATTATTGTAATGGCCATACTAACAGTGAAATCCATTGGTTTTTTGTTTTGGGTATTTTGGAAATTATGAGATATAGATCGATCCCAAATGGTATCTCATTATTCACAAAATCTGAAAGCCATTAAATCTATTTCTCTATTATGTTAAACCTCTATTTTTTTTTTAATTTCTTAAATACTAGACAATTGGATTGAGATTCATATGATTCCTTCCAGTGTAGAACTTGGTTCTGAAGGACTGATAAAATTATATGAATTTATACTTCCATTTATGATTTGTGAATATGGCTCAGAATCTATTGATGTTTTCAATTGATTCAGTGGAGTTTGAACTTCCTGAACCCAAATGTTAATCTCTATTTAATAGTTGATTATTGAGATGTTATATTTCTATCACTCGGGATAAGATATTCTATGATTTTGAGGAAAAAGTCCGGTGTGTAATAGTATTGGATACTAATTACTGACTTTTTCAAATCTTTGATATCTTATAAGTTGTCTCTTGAAATTTTTAATTGAAATTATTGAATTTCTTTTAAAAGGGGGAGAAGAAAAGATAGTTTCCTATGTACTTAGTTTATATCGTATACTTAAACTAGTTAACACAATGCATAACACGATACTTGCACCTCATGTTCATCACCTATTGACAAAATAATCAACCAAGTGTAATAAGAGCAAGTCAAGGTTTTTAGTGTTTGATTAGTGGGATAGGAATATTTTAAGACTCTTCGTTGTTTGTCCTTCAAATGCTTTATGGCAATGGCATAAATAATAATCTATAAGCAAAAATTGAAAATTTTATTCTCTTAAAAATTTGGAGTTTAGGCAGAACTTTCTCAAATATCTAAAATTCTTCAATAGGCACTCCATATTTGAGTTGAATTCCACCAAGGTTTGGGCACGATACTACTACTAGCACATTATTCATATGTGTACACTCAACAGCAATTGAGAATGCAAATATGACCCACCCTTATCCAAAGGTCGTGTATCTCTTCATGAGGCCTTTTAGGGTGCTTGACTAAAGCAACTTTCCCAAGAATCACTTAAGCTTACTCATTCCATCCAAACACATGCGTAATTAGCTTCAACATTAAGTAAGCATGCCATGTTTTTTCACAACTACTCTTAATTTCAATAAACAATTTATAATGCAAAAAATTTAAGCTCGGCTAACATTAGATTCAAGAGAATCAACTGTGATTGCGATTTACGAAATGTCAATGATGACATCACAAATTTTGCAACTTGTAATTCACCAAACAAATCAAGTTCAGAATACACCACAAAATCAACCTTTCACAAATCATCTACTACTATTAGTAGGAGATCATTGCACGATTATCAGCTATTTGTAGAATGAAACAAAAAAAACTTTGCTACATATGTCATATATCAAATTCTCCTTATTGGAAAAGGGCAAAACACATCCAACTAACATACTCAATGAGACTTTGTATATTCAACTTTATATAATTAGAGTAAGAAAGCTAGCTATTGAAGAAATAGATACAATTTGTTTAAATAAATAGATAAATAAAATAGAAAAAATTGATACAAATATAATGGTAGTATGTACGCACAAATAAGATGTTTTAATTAAGATACAATGACTATACTTTATTAAAACTAGAGTGGTTGACTGCGACCAGCATGGCACAGGCTCGAATCTCAGCCACTGCGTAGTGACATTGTAAGGAGATTGCTCCGCTTTTGGCATTGCCCAGATGGCGTGGCCATGCTGTATATATTGTGTATAACCCACTAGTGACGTAACTCTCTGTATCCCAAAAAAAAAAAAAAAACTAGCTAGCCCATCACAAATATATTTTAATATTTGTACTAAAATCATGTCCTTCATTTTTCATGTCATCACATTTTACGCTTTACAAAATACAAGTAATGCGGTATAACGGCGATGGCGGACATCGACGCAGATGTTTGCTGGAGTGGGGATTATCGGATCTTGATCCCTTCTTCTTAGTGGCTGTTTAGCAGCTTCTCTTGATTTTGGGCTTCTCTGCTAAGAGGCTGTGGATTGTTCTACACTTTTCCTTCCTTTTGAATATGCTATTTCGTTCCAGCTCAGCTCTTCCTCTTTAGCTTTACACTTACAGTTCTTTATGGAGCTGGATTTTTATTCCTTTTCAGCCTGTGTTTTTTAACACAGATTTGCTTATTGCTGATTGCCGCTGTCCTTTCTTCTTCTGCTCTTTTCTATCGCTTTGAGCAGTGTTTTAAAACACATTTGCTGAGCTGTGGCTCCACTTTTCTCCTAGACGTGTTTATTTATTATTGTTTTCTTGGCCCGTCCTTCCTACTTGCAGTAGCTTTCACATCGGTGTCTAGTTCACTTCTCATCTGGTTCTTTCTACTTACCTTTCCATGTTCCGTGGCTAACCGTTCTCAAACCCGTCCCTTTTTCAAAAAGGACATGACTATTCCCCCTCCCCCTTCGAGAAGATCTCCTAGTCCATTTATCAGTGCTCCTAACAACTTACCTATCAGTCCAAGAAGGCTCCTCCCTCTTCCGTCTGATTCCACCCCTTACCTTTTTTACTCTTCTGTTGTCGTTTACTTTGGTGCTCACTCCCCCCTCTATCAAAGCTTTTATTAGTCAGTTCATTATCCCCCGGATTAAGCTCCCTTCTCCATTTTGGCTCTAGAGAGAATGCCCTTGCGATTCTTAATGCTTCCACTTTCAGATTCAATAACTCTGTGATTTCTACTTTCAAATACAGTAATAGTTTCAGCCCTCATAATGCTGCCTCTATCTTCCTTCCTATTCACCTTTCACTCCCTTTTTCTCTAGCTAAGCTCAAATGTTTTCTCTTTGGTCTTCTCTCTAGCTTTGGAGAAGTTCTAAGCATCGAGGATGATTTCCAATCTCAATTTTTCCCTCTGTTAAAGCTTGTAATTTATGGAATCTGATCTACATTCTTCCTTCCCAGCTTAACATTTTTTATGGCAAGGCTTATTTCGAGCAATCTATCCATTTTGATCCTTTGTCTCTCTTCTGCTCCTCTTGCCTTAGTCTTCCTCCTTGCTCTTGTGCGAACACATCTTGTTCCCTTAAATCTACTGAGTTTCAAGAAGTTTCCTAAAAAGAAGATTTAGCAATTTCTTGGAATGTTAGAGAGCTTAACTCCCCTATTCGCCGCTCTTTGCTTTTCAACTATCTCATGTCTCTCCGGCTCTCCAACTTGTGATTTGCCTCCAAGAAACCAAACTGAGTGGTTTTTTGCTTGATGTCCTCATCAAATCTTTCGCTCGTAAATTCAACTACTCCTGTACCCTTGCTAATGGTACTCGTGGAGGTTTGGTTACTCTCATCTCTAGAGACTATAAACTAGCCTCTTGTTTCTCCCTCCCTGGTGGACGCGCTATAATCTGTTCCATTTCTAAATGTGGATTTGCCTTCATTTTTATTATCTCTACGCTCCTAACTCCTCCCTTTCTTGTATAGACCTTTGGAATGATCTCTCCCCCCATAATACCCTACCCTTTGTTCTTTCGAGTGATTTTTATATGTATCTTCATCCTCTTGATGGTCCCGACCCCATCACCTTTGCTGAAAGGCCAGCCTGGGACTCTATGGTGGATGATTTTAATTGCTCTGATGCTCCTTCCCTTTACAACTCCCCCTCCCTTCACACTTGGAACCAGGGATGTCCCTCACCTTTTCACACTTTTGCCAAACTTGACAGATTCTACCTTTCCAATAAAGAAAATTTAATGAGTCAAATTTCTTGTAGCACCATTCTTTCTCTTCCTAATACATACTCTAGTCAATCAAATTTTATCCCGTGCACAACATAAAATTCATGAATGATAAGCAAAGATTGTTATTACCTGCAAAAATATGTCGACCTCTTGGCTCGTCCTAGACATACAATGTTATCAATCAACAATAAGGCATGTGTCATAACTCATTGGCTGAAAAGTGAGATTGTGATTTCTGAGGACCAATGCAAAAGCATCTTTTCCTCAATCAGATGCTCAATGCTCCTCTTGAGATCAACTACTAGGTGAGAGTAGACAAAGCATACTCAGTACAAACATAACAAAACTATCAAACAAACACCAACATTGTACTTACTTGGATGACCATAATAATAGATATCAGATCTGAAGAGACATTGCATACCCTTCGATCATCACATCATGATTGCCATGCTTTGCTGTAATGGCACTTAAAATTTTAGACTCATTTACACAAATCCACAAAAAGATTCTTAAAACTTGAGCGCAATCCAATCCTTTAAAATATACAACTACCTCACTGTTCCTATCTCTACAAAAATTTAGGTTGCTACATAGAAAGTTATAATTATGTACAGTTGGTCAGAAATTCTCTGAAGGCCTGTAACTTTCATGTTTGTGAGGAATGTCCTCTGTACTTTACTTGAGCAATCATGAACGTATAACTGTTGAGTAAAAAGCTTATTGTATTTATACAAACTAATATCTTCTTCTTTTTTTCTGACTATTAAAGGCATCTTCTCCATCACCTTCACAGTGGTCAGCTTCATCTGTAACATCATCTCTATCGTGGCTCTGACATGCAGAATGGTCCATACTGAAAAGATGGCAAACACCTTGCCTTCTTCCATAGAAACTATCTAGTAGATCCATAACTTGAGAATCAAACAGAGATGGTAGCTTCTGTTGCCTTTTTTCATCCCGAGAAAGGGATGCATAAGGTGGGTTCTCCACCTTCCTGTGCCAATCCTTGATTGTCTTGAAATCTGAGAGCAGATTGTCCCATTTGCCTCGACATTGATCCACATCTCTATCCAGTATTCCCTTAGCTTGAAGACACTCTGCTACTCGTACCCATTTTTCTGCTGCAGTCTCGTACTTGCTTCGATCAGAAGGATTTTCATATCTTTCCCATTCATCTTTTTTTGCTTGCACCAACAACAATACTTCATGTAGATTCCAGTTCCTAGATCTTTTACGCCTCTCAGATGCTGCAAAGAAGCTCCTCATCAGAAGACAGCTGATCCAAATTATTGTTAAATGAATGTATGTGCCAATAGCATGAGAGATAAGGATACTTTACAATGCAAAAGTTAGAGGCAGCTTGATTGAGACCTTGAATGAATAGAGTTTTCTTTTTTTGAGTAAACGTGTATGGTGCATAGATGCAGCACGATTCTGAATCGCGATCAGAATCGCGATTCAGGATTTTCCCATAATCGTGTAGAATCGATTTTTTTTTTTTGAAATTTTTTTAGGCAATATGGGTATCAGATGAAAGCTCTTATCGAGAGGATTCTGACTGTGTAGTTTGCCGACTGTTTTGGTGCAGGATGGTCCCTTTTAGGTGTATTAATTCCTAGGTTTACGATATAGCTGCATCCCACATAAAAAAAAAAGAGAACACATTGGGGCTTTCCCAATGAACATAGCAGGAATCTCCCTTTCTCTAATTCTCCCTCTCTCTATCTCTCTCTCTAATCACAACAAACGGAACTAAAACCATGCTGAACAAAAACCCAGCTAAATCATTCTGAACTTTAGCCTTAAATGAAACAATTTTTGACAAAACAACCATACCTACTCTCTCTCTCTCTCTCTCTCTCTCTCTCTCTCTCTCTACAACCATAAATCATAAACCATAAAACCGAAGTTACTGAACTAAAACCACAAAGAACAATACTGAATCACGACAATGCTGTGAATAGGATCATCATAATATATAATATAGGGCCACATGGCACCAAAAAGGGGTACAATGATGTTCCATGAACGTAATGAAAACTATACAACTAAGGCTCGTCAGAGTCATGGTAGGATAAATCATCCGAATCTGTGCCTGACTGCAGGTCCCAAGGGTCCGCAGATGAATCGGAACTGGAGGGAGCCATATGCCGTGGTGTGGCCCTGGCTCTGCTGCGTCCTCTGGCTCTGGACTCCCCCCCTCCCCCTGCCTCTACCTCTACCTCTGCCTCTGCCTCTGCCTCTCTCCCCTCCTCTGACCCCCATCTGGCTACCCCCAGCCCTGTGTCTACTCCATCGTGCCTGTGTGTCAGGTGGCTGTGACCCTACGCCCTGGGATGGCCCTACCCACTGATCGCATAAGAAACAAGGAGATTTTACAATGCAAATGTTAGATGCAGTTCAATTGAGACCGTGAATCAACGGAAAAGCTATGGTATGAAAAAAGACAGATGGTAAGGCTCCTGCGCATGTGTGGATGTGCACATGAGAGAGAGAGAGAGAGCACGGAAGAAAAAGTACATTCCTCTGTGATAAGGAAAGCAGCATCAAGCAGGAATGGGTTAGCTTAAGCAAAACAAATCAACTCCTATTGGTTTATTATTCCGGTATAAGTTCTGATTTGGGAACGCTTGAAGACGTTTGCCATGATTTTTGTAAATGTGATGGATTGAAACCATTTAACTAAAAATATACAACAAATTCGGTATGAACAGAGGATTCATATCAGGGATTAGAAGCCAGATCTTGAAATTCAACAGTCATAATTCCCCTTCAAGATTCAAATCATCCAAGAGTTGCACATCCTAACAACAATTGCACACAATCCTCCATAGTGTCAGGGAAGACATAGCTAGACCTCCATCTCTTCAATACACCCTACTGTATTCTGCCCAGTATCCGACTAAAGAGCACTCTAACCAGCTTTTAGTGACCGAAATGTGCACCGCCACCACTAACCACTACTTTGCATGAACTGCAACTTTGCATGAAAGGGCCTAGTTTTACCTCCACTTCTAGTTTGGCCTACTGGCCATCAATGGGCCTGAGTTGGCCCTCAACCCCTAAAACCATGCTCCTGCAAGCAGCCTCAACCATAACCACAACCAAAGTAAGATCGAAGTTGCTATCAATGAAAAAAATCATTTGGCTGAAAGCCTATCACTCAGGCATTTAAATTCAGTACAAAAGGCAAGCAATTCAACTCAAGAGCTGATTTATGTTGCAACTTGAAAGCCAGTTTTCCGGAGTTTGGGGAAGTGCTTAAAGTTTTTATCAAGTTACTGGCATCCTATTAAGGAGGTAAATTCATCCGTTTGACCTACACGCTTATAAGACATTTAATATGAAAAAATGAGCTAAATAAGAGCTTTAGAAGAATGGAAAGCAAGAGGTCCTTGAAGATAAACGTAGAGAAAAACTTGATGTAAAAAAATAGTCAATGGCAAACAGTGTGGCATTCAAAGTCTCATTACATTGCAACACTCAACTGGGTAAAGAGCATATCTGCTGCTGCTTCAATTTTCAGAAGCTTGGCAAGCTTTTTAGTACATATTGCAATGTAGCTGCAAAAAGAACCATCAAGCCAAGAGACAATACCACCCTTCCAATGTACTCACAAGAAAATTCTTGTTTGGATCCCTTTGGTAGCTTTCCTCCAGGATAAAACTCCGCCACTACATCCTGAGAACATCAAAAAAATTTATATATGATGACTTAGGAATACTCCAGGAAAGCAATCATGTTTCTCCCTACGACATCCTGAAAACATCAGAAAAATGTTAAGATGCTATAAGAATGCTCCAGGAAGAACATCACTCATTTCCAAAAATTTCTTTCTAGTGGTTCCTATCAATTACCTTGATTTCACAAAGCTGGCCTTGAAGATCTGCCCCAGCTTTATAGTCAGCACCCACTCGTTCTTGGTTTGGCCCAGTTCCCACCTTCACAAGATGTAAACCAGCACCAACTTTTTCTCGATTAAAACCAGCTCCAAGCTTTTCTTGGTGCACAACTTTTCCTGAAAGGTAATCTTGTTCTAGAAATATAGCAAGAAAACGATTTTTAGTATAGGTGCACACATATATGATGTTATGTGCTATTCTAGTCATCGATAGCTCTCATAGATGATAAACAACAAACAACAAGCAATGAGAAAACAAGCCTGTGGATACACAAAAAGTCCATAATAGCAGCCTTCTGACTTGGCTATGGTGATATATGCTCAAACCAACGCACACATCTCTGATTCCCTAAAGTTGCATAGTAAAAATCTTCTATAAAATTGCAGCATGAAGCACATGACCTAATAATTGTCACCCTGTAATAGTTTCTCAACTCTTCAACGCAGGTATTTCTAATGTCCACTACGGAGGAGATAAAGGTAGTATGTATAGCCTTCAATAAGTTTAGTGAACTGAAAATCCTCAATATAGTAGTCCCCTCGTTAATTTAACTACCGCATCCAGAATTTGATGTGGTAAGCTAATCTATGAGCAACAAAAAAAATCACATTGAAGAGGATCTTGAAACGTAGTAAGAGCACAACAAACTATGGAGTGAGTGTCAATGACTGAGGGAAATTCAAGTTGAAAGGTTTAGAGATGCAAGTTGGGATGGTGATAAAGAAGATCAAAAATCCACTATTGGATAGAACTTTCATTTGGGATCCAGTGCGGTGGCATGGAGTAGCAAAAAGCTATTGAAGCCGAGTGCAGGGCCACAACACAAGCTACTTGTGAGGCTATATGGCTATGAGGCCTACTTGATGACTTGCAGATTAGCAAATTGCTCCTACGATGACGATCATCCATTGTCACAACCAAAAGACATCAACAATCAAGTCTTTCATACAAGGACAAAGCACATAGAGATCAATTAACAATTCATCAATGAGATGATACAAAGCCACGAGAATCAAGAGCAAGCTACAATTTTGTGTTATGACTCAACAAGTACCGGAGATATCACAAAAGGACTTACAAGAGGAAAGTTCATGAAATTCAAAGACAGGTTAAAAGTAGTTGAGTACATAGAAGCCATTAAGGGGGTTGGAAGTGTAGGTTCTATTTTACGTAAATTCATTAATTAGCTACAACCAATTTTGCACCTTGGTGTTGATATAGTGAATTTTTGTGTGTAGAATGTTATTTTTCTTATGTATATGAATTCACACGTGTGAACACTGTTGTTGTACTGCTTTTGTACGGACATGGACAGTAGAATATCATATCTATATGACAAGTTCTTATTGAGTTTTCATCTTCTATGTTAGTTGATGCATGATTTCTACATTGCTAATGAAGCTAGATGTGCTCTCCAAATTTGCCAAAGATCAAAGGGCATAATTATGTCATTTAGATCTGATTTTTTCACATAAAGTTGATTTTTCCATCAAAAGATTTCATTTGGAAACTTTTTAAAGGGACCCGATTGATGCAAGTCATTTGAGATTAAGTTTTCTTCAAAGTGAAAAAACAGAACTAAATCTTTGTTTAGCCATGACTTGCTTGTCTGATAGTCAAACTGAGCCATTTTTTGGGCTATATATAGACTTCAAATCAAAGGATACATACAAGTCAATGGAATTTGATGAGTTTTGTAAGGAACATAGGAGGATCAAGCATCAAATAACACAAGCACACACTCCACAATAGACTGGTATGGTGAATCGCAAGAATCACACTATCATGGATTGTGCAAAAGCTATAATTTTTGAGCCTGTAGCATTCTTACAAAATAAGAGTTCTATTGTTGCCATTTTGAAAGAATCCCAAAGAAGCGTTTATAGTGATCAAACAAAAGATGCAAAGATTGTGGTTTTTGGAATTTTGGCGCATTTTGGACATTTCCAGTCTCAATAGAATAATCCAACCGCCTAGCCCATGCAATTTTGAAATAAACAATAAGGGCTCAAACAATCTTAATTATGGAAGTTATGTATATAAATATGTTAAACATTGCATATTTGTAATTGCACTAAAGTGCCAAGAATTGTGATATGTGAAGTGCGGTAGAGCTATTAGGTAGTTTGTTGATTAAGAAATGTGCCTTGAAGCACAATAGGAAACAAGTGGCATGGCTTAGTGCTTCGTAAAAGTCAAGTTACTTTCAAAATATTTAAAATCAAGTGATCTTAGACTTCATAAGGTTAGAAGTTGGCTAATAGTGTTTTGCCAAATATGCTCTTTTTGACCCAACTAGAAAAGGGTCAATTCCTTTAAGCTTCATTTGTTAATTGGAGAGGTTGAGTTTCCCTCCTCCGTTAGTGCCTTGAGAGAGAGAGAGAGAGAGAGAGAGAGAGAGAGAGAGAATGCTTGATCGATCCCTCAATGTTAGTGAGCTTGTACATTTCATTGTTATTTCCGATGACAACATGTAGTAATTTTCTTTGTTTTTAGAGTAAGCTTTCGGTGTTATTGGAATGTTTGTGCTTTTGCTCTTCTTATCTTAGCATGCTTTGGATCTTAGGAGTAGGTTTTGCACTTCCAAGGAGCCCAAGAAGGAGATTAAGCAAGCCTAGGGATGGTGGAAGCTTTTAGGAAAACCAGCTTCCATTAGCAAGCATTTCTTTCTCTCATTCCTTCCTTTTCTCTTGCTTAGCATGTCTAAAGAGGTGTTAGTAACAATCTCGAGAGGCCGTAAGCCAAATAGCTAGATTTGTAAATCTACATATTCAACATAAATTGTCAATTGGGTCAGGCTAAATCAGTCCTAGATGGTAAGTATGTGCCTACTGGCTTCAGGTTGTGACCCACATCTTTCACTTAAGTAACAAATCTGTGAGTGTTGTAAACAATGGTGACTTGCCTGAGTAGGTCAGTAGGCTGGTGCACCTACTTGTAGGTCAATGGCCCCACCACTGACCTCGATACCTAAAAGGAGCTAAGGGTAAAAATAAGAGCAAGGGTGTAAACACCCCACACTAGCTAGTTGACATTCATTAAGGAGCTATAGCAAAGATGTGAGATAGTCCAACTTGTATTTTATTCCTATTTCATTCAATGGAACAAGTGTAAGAGGTACTTGTGTCCTGGTGTATCAATGTTCAACTCTTGCATGCAAATTTAAAAATGTCACTTAGCATAAGATCACAAAATTTGGCTGGTTGCATTCAAGAAATTGCATGTATGGTTTCCTCTCCAACAATCAGGTTTAAGCAAGCAAATAATCAGATAAAATTGCCCAGCCACTGACCTTGCAAAATTTGAAGCTTCCAGTTTTCACCATAATGTACAAGCTCAGCATCTGGACCAAATTCAACTGGTTCTTCCCCTTCTTTAACTGCTTCTATGCACAGAATATCTCTTGATAACTCTGGCAATTTACGTTTGATCCTACTTACAGCAAATCCAGCTTTTGTTCCAGCTGCAAATCGCCAAACCTTTCCATCTGGGCTTGATACCTCAACATACTACATAAAAATCAATCAAAATCACTGATTTTCATTGTCACCCAGCTACATCAAATGTATCAGTAGAGGAGAGATCAGATCCTACATATGTTTATTAATGGAAGAGCATATCCAAAACACTTAAGCATCAATCAACGTGTAAAACGTGTGATCTAATCCTACTTAATTACAGCTTTGTAAGCTAAATTCCAGGACATGTTGCCAAATATGTAATGAAGCCTGACAGAGGAACAAGATAATGAAAATCCATATTGACCAATTGCATCATTCAACTAACTCTTGGAGGTGGCTTATTGAGCTCCAAGGCATAATTCTCCACAGGACCTTATTCAGTCTCATATTAGACTCTATCTAAGGTCAATAGAAATTCATGAATCATGCTAATTGACTGGCATGCCACAATATGATGTTCTTTCTCATTCGCCAATAGTCTCTTTTCTTTCATTTCAAAACTCAATGATCTAAGAATGGCTCCTAATGAGTGAGGGTAAAGTCTACATTCTAATACTACAGGATCGAGAGTTAGGTGGCAGCGATAACTTGTTGCCCTAATAATTCCTCATAATGTCTACGTTCACAAAACCCTATCCATTTACAAATACTCACAGCATTTGGAGATGTTTCTTGATGCAAATACTTCTTCCAGTTAAGCTTAGACAAGAGAGGGCTTCTGGAAGCAGGCAATTTACGTGTGAACGACAAAACGCCATGCATGCAACCCTAGTGCGCCATTAAACCACCACTCAAGATATCTAACATGAATGAGCAGTAAGCAACCAAAGAACATTCAATCAATTTAAGGAAAATAAATGGTGGTAAAAGCTTACAGGAGGAACTGTGGCTAGCGGCAAATGATCAGGCATGACGCCGAAAGCGCCACTCGTCACCATTCACAACAAACAACACCATCCGCCACCAAACTTTAGCGCCTCACATCACATTCATTACATTATAGGCTCCGCACACAACAGAAACAAATCAGGACAACAGAACAGCTTCATCATACGGTGGCTTCTTCCCCCATCTTTCATCTCTCCCCGATCGCATCTCTCTCTCTCTCTCTCTCTCTCTCTCTCTCTCTCTCGCTAACTGATTTTGTGTAATATATGCGCTTCTGTTTCTTGTTTCCCCAACCATAGAAAAATACACGATATTTTCAAGTTGAAGATTTTGACTTGTAAATCCATGTCAGATGACGAGCTGGTTTCTGATTTACGACTAAATTTGGTCGTCCAGGAGGCAAGCCGTCTGGTAGAACGTCAATTTGATGTTTTCGGAGCGAGCGGGTCTTTGAAGAGCAGAAGTTCGGTACTAAGGGCTCTGAAATGGCAACAGTCATCACGGGGCGTCATTTTGAAGAAATCTCCTACCTATGCACTAATAGATATATAATCTCTTAGCTTCTCATCTCGACATGTTTTTAGGAAGGAAGGCCATGGTAAGGATACAATGTCATCTTCTCGTCTTGCCACATTGTTTGGAGGCTCATTGTCTTCTTGACGTCATTGTGATGAGACAAGAATACAAGCCACTATATCTTATCATGGGTCGACAAACACCCATTGTCGTACATAATATGTGTGACAATAATATGAAAAATGTTATGCACATAATTTTCAAAATTCTATCAATGATTCCATCTGTGAGGGCTACTTATTTCAAGATTCCATCCATGGAGCTTATGTATTTTCAAGGTTGCATCCAAGAGGGTCAAGTATTTTCAAGATTCCATCCATGAAAGCTTTTTATATTTAGGGCTAAAAATTGCAACCAATCAAATTTTTACAAAAGAATGAGGCTCCATTATTGTGCCCTACCTAGGTAATGGTTGTCCTCAAACAAGAATGAGGCTCCATTATTATGCCCTAGATAATGGTTTTCCCCTAACTCAATCTAGATTGTTGATTTATGTAAGATTCAAGAAGACACACAATATGAGATTTAATGTGGTGATTAACCGCAAAGAGCTCTCAAAGAAGCCCGCAAAGGCCTACAAAGAGCCTGCAAAGAAACCCACAAAGAGACTGCAAAGAAGGCCCGCATACATACTGCAGTAACATATGATTGCATCTGTCTTAAATACACCAGGCACACATACACGGGGAAAAACACAAAGGATTAGCGACAAGAATCAATATGTCAAGCCGCTACCAAAAACTTGACCAAGATACGAAAAGGATGGCCAAGAATTTGACTCCTAACCATTTGATCCGAGGACGGCCGTCTTCAACGCCTGAGGAACAAGCCTAATCATTCTGCACCATTACTCTTAAATTTGTATTGAACTCTCACATTCAATCTCATTGACAGTAGCTCCATACTCTCCGGTGATTGTGCTCGTGACTTATCTGAGCACGCATTTGTTTTTATGATCATGTAGTGAATGTAGGAGTTGTGATCTTGTTTGGCATTTGCGATCCAGGTTCGTTCTTGTTGGCAATTGATAGCAGCCCATTTTAGAGAGAGTTGTTCCACATTATCTCTCTCTCCCGTTTCGTTCTCCGTACATCAATTGGTATCAAAATGTTCCTATCAGAGCTTGTCTTCATCCAGCTGGTGTCCTCCCTCCAATGGATTGGTATCAGAGCAGGTTAACTAAGCCGAGAGTCTATTCTATTTCAATTACTGTCAGTTCAGCGTGTCTCTTACCGGTAACTCTTCATCTTCGTCATCCAACGAACTTAGACTCATTGACAGGTTCAACGGATCTAACTTCTACATCTGGAAATTGAAAATCCGGATGATGCTTATAGATAGAGACCTTTGGGATGTTGTAGACAGTAGCAATGCAGACTACGATAGTTGGTATCTGGATAGTGGCACTACCCAACACATGACTCCTCGAAGAGAATGGTTCACTAAGTATGTTTATACCATAGATCAATTCCTCTACCTCAGAGACTCTAGCACCATTCGCATTGAAGGCAAAGGAACAGTCAAAATTACATTCAAGAATGATCTTTCCATTTTTGTTTTGAATGTTCCTCACGTGCCTCAGTTACTACTCTAAGTACATGCTTTACTGTGGCAAGGTCGATTTGGAGACGTTAATACAAGATCTCTTTCTTACATGCATTGTAACAATTTAGTTGATGGATTGTATTTCACTCTTTCATTAGATAGGAAACTATTATTCTGTAAATCTTGCATAATTTATGGCAAACACTCTAGAAGCTGATTCCCCAAAACACATTCCACCAAGAAAAAACATGTATTAGATCTTTTACATAGTGATTTATGTGGATTAGTGCCAACTCCATCCTTAGGAGATGCACTTTATTTTATCACCTTCATAGATGATTATTCTAGATGGTCTGTAGTCATGTTTATAAAGCACAAATTGGAAGCCTTTGAATGCTTCAAGAGATTCAAAGCCATGGCTGAGATCCAAACATCCAAAAGAGTGAAAGCACTCTGAATTAATGGTGCCAATGAATATGTCTCCAATGAGATGTCCGGCTGTCTAGCCGAGCATGGCATTCGAAGGCAATTCACAACTTTCTATTCTCCACAGCAAAATGGAATTGCAGAAAGGAAGAATCAAACGCTACTTAACTTTGCCAGATCCATGCTACATCAAGCACACCTACCTTCGAAGTTATGGGTAGAAGCTACTACCACAGCCTGTTACTTACAAAACAAATCCAGCACCAAAGCCGTTCATAACAGAACTCCTTATCAAGTTTGGCATGGACACAAGCCTAGTGTCCGCCATCTAAAGATATTTGGTTGTATAAGTTTTGTTCATGTTCCTAAAAAGCTTAGGAAAAAACTAGACGAGAAGTCAAATAAATGCATTTACTGGCTATCCTGATGAACATAAGACTTATAAAGTTTATGATCCATCCACCAATGTAGTATCTATTTCTAGAAATGTAATTTTCAAGGAAGATACCTTCTATGACTTCAAACAACCACTGATAAATGATGTTGTGTCATTTCATCCTATTCTACACAACATAGAATCTTTCACTCGTGATGTTTCTTCTACAGAACCTGCAATACAACTATAGAAGCTGAGCAACCAACAACACCTCTCACCAAACCAGACCAAGCAAGCTCGAGCAGATCTGGACAAATTCAAGAAGAGACACCACTCCAATCTGATCAACCGATTGTTAGAAGATCCTCAAGGAATCGAACAATTCCTAAGAGGTATACACCTCAATCTTTCTAGACTTCATCAGAAGATCCAAAGACTCTAGCTGAAGCAATCAACTCTAAGGATGTTGTGAAGTGGCAAGAAGCTATAAAAAAGCAAGTACAACTTTCTTTTGACAAACCAGACTGGACACTGGTCGACTTCCCCACTCACAAGAGAGTTATAGACACCAAGTGGATCTTCAAGAAGAAGATCAACTTTGATGGTTCCATCTCAAAATGAAAAACACGGCTAGTGGCTAAAGGATTCACTCAAGTCCAATGAGTGGATTATCAAGAAATATTCAGTCTTGTTGTCAAAATGTAGTCAATCAGGACTCTGATTGCGTTAGTAGCGACAGAAGACCTCGAAATACATCAAATGGATGTCAAGACAGCCTTTCTCAATGGCGTTATGATGGAAATGTTATCGACCCAATGGTTCTTCAAGCCTACTCCGACTCATTGGGGAGGAAATGCCTCAACTAGAAAATCCACTTTCGAGTTCTGTTTTCTTTCTGGCAGGGGGACAATCTCATGGAACTCAAGAAAACATCAATCAATTGGGCTTTCTTCAACCAAAGCAGAGTACATCGCAGCATGCCAAGCTTCAAAAGAAGCTATATGGATCAGACTACTACTTCATAATCTACATCATACTTAGTTTAATGCTACCACCATTCTGTAGGAAATAGGTGAGTAATGCAATAGCAAAAACTTCCTACTTCCAATGCATGACTACGCGTATCAAAAATTGAACAAAGTAGTAGTGATGGGAATCACGTCCAATCTTTAGCAACTACCTTTCGCTAGATACTAAGTGATTACGTAGCCAAACATAAAGTATTGAATTATCAGACAATTTTTACCAGTTACAAAAGCAATACAGAGATGCATGCATACTGACACAAACTGAACGCAATAAGAAAATAGTATTGATTTAGAAAAACAAGAGATGCAATACAGAGATGCATGCAGACTGACACAAACTGAACGCAATAAAAAAATAGTATTGATTCAGAAAAACAAGATCAGATGCTAATGAGCGCAAAAAAAATAGCGGATAAAAACTGCGCACTCTAAAGCTATCTCTGAGTAACTGAGAATAAGTCTAAAATAAGCAACTCTGCTAATAAGCAGTAGAACAATAGCAACTCTAAAATAAATCTCTAAAAGACTGAGCTAGAATGCTCAAGAGAGTTCAAGCTTGAAAGCTTAATAGAGAGCTAAAACAACAATACTTTCTGATTGTGAATGATCTGCTTGATGAGAGCACGGGAAGCATTGTGTAATAACACTCAACTCCTTCACAATTCATAATAATAATAATGAGATGTATGAACAGCTGATTTATACTAAGTAATTAGGTCGTCAAATGCGACTACCAGTTGGCTGGAGTCTGCTGGCATTCATCCAATTCTTCTCAGAAGTTGCTTGCTGATAAGCGGTGACAATTGGCCGTAAACAGTCTATCTGCATAAATGAACGTAAAGTGCCACAGGCAAAAAATGACATTGCATTTTTACTCGTAATTCCTGACAAGCGAAAAATGCAAAAAAGATGATACTACATTTTTACACGAGATTCTTGACATGCATAAAATGCGAAAAATGTGACACTATAATTTTTACTTGTATTTTTTACAATGTTGATTAATTGTGGCGAAAAGGTGAAACTGTCAGGTTTTTGTAGAGAGAGAAAACCCAACATCGTTGACAAACTCTGTTATTTCTGCAGACTGTATAAAAACATAGGAAAATCCGCAAAACTGAATAAACTGTTGGATGAAGATTAAAAACTGATTAGTCGATTAGTAGGAAGGAGAATAATTTAACACTCTCCTTTAATCTGAATCCATGAATGCCTTGACCTTTAAACTTAGTTCTGCATAGAACTTTCTGTGTGCATCCAAGCTTAATGCTTTGGTAAAAATATCTATTGTCATATCTTGTGTTTGACAATACTGCAATCTGACCTCTTTGTCGAGAACTTTGTTTCTGACATAGTGATACTTCAGTTCAATGTGCACAGGACTTTCTGTGTGCATTCAAGCTTAATGCTTTGGTTAAACTATCTACTGTCATATCTTGCATTCGACAATACTGCAATCTGACTTCTTTGTTGAGAGATTTGCTTCTGACATAGTGATACTTCAGTTCAATGTGCTTACTCCTAGAATGAAATCTAGGGTTGGTTGACAAGGCAATGGCACTTTGATGATAAAAGTCGAATAGAAGAATGCTTGACTATTGGACTGAAAGTCTCAGTGTAAGTGTAATCGACGTTGTATACCTGAGAAAATCCTTTGGCGACAAGTCGGGCTTTTCTTCTGTCGATGCTTCCGTCTGCCTTGTACTTGACTTTGAAAATCCATTTGCAATCAACTACGTTTCTGCTAGCAAATAATTTGACAATCGTCCATGTCTAGTTCTTGATAAGAGATGAATACTCTTTATCCATAGCTTCTTTCCAGAGATCAGAATCTGGTTGACTGAGTGCCTCTTCGACAATCGTCGGCTCGTGAACAAGGTAGGCTACATACTCATCGATATACCTGATAGGTGGTCTGCTAGCTCTTGATGATCTTCTGGAAAATAGAGGAAGTTGATCATTTTCATCATACTGTAGTTGCTGAACTGCAACAACATCATCTTCTGATTCGTCGTTGATTTGTTGTTCGTCAAAAGTAGATGAGCTTGGACCTTCAATGAGAATAGTCAACTGAGGAACTGGAAAGTTCATTATGTCAAGAGAATCTAATAGGTTGGCTAGATAGTATCCATGCCTCTTGCCGAGTGCGAGGATCTTATTACTCCTATTGATAATTCTGCATTGATCATACTCAAACTCTACCTTATGACCTGAATCTGTAATTCTACTTACTGATAACATATTTGTAGAGAGTTTAGGAACATACAAGACTTTTGACAGTAGTTTGAATTGATCATGCTGGAATCTCAATCTTATAGTACCTTCACCTTCGATAGTGTGAGTACTAACATCACCAAGATGAACATACTTCTTTGTGTTGTAATAAGATTGGAAAATCTCACGATGATTGGTCATATGTTGAGTAGCTCCGGAATCCAAAAACCATGAATCATCCAAATTTGCGTATTTGTCTTTGACCATAAAAGCGCCTTCGTCCATTTCGACTTGAGGAGATGTTGCAACTGTATTTGCTTGTTGATCAGGTTGCTTGGCTGCATTCTTCACTTTGAGAATTCAACAATCCTGGATCTCATGGTTATTGTGCGTGCAATACCTGCAAAACAAGGAATGAAGGCGATTCACGACTTTTGAGCGAATTAAACGTGATCACTTGATGCGAACACTACGCGATGAATTTGGATGGAGTTCAGATTTGATTGCTAGTCACTGCCGACCTACGTTTAAGTTAATTTAGCATTCAACAAGATTGAACCTATGTGCAGAATAGATAAACAGGCGAATGAGATACATGAACAATAAGTAGACAATAATTCAATTGAGATCAGACAATTTGAATGATATGTGCATAACAGCTACAACATCATCTATTGATCCTCTTTTGTTCAAGCACTGTGTGACAGACCCACACAGCGCATTGGCTTGAGAGAAGTGGTGTTCTCCCATGAACAATGTCTCGCTTACTAGCGACTTCTTGGATCTCTGTGGATTCTGCTTACAATGTCTCGCTCACTGGCGGACTTCTCTATTCTATATTTTTTTGTATTTTCTTCTATGTCTTTAGTGCATCTAGCAACTGCATATATTCAGAGCAATATCTTGATTAGATACATTAAGCAATCTAAGACTAATCACATAATATAAGAGTGGCGGATTAGACACATCCTAACGTTCTTCTGCTGATGTCACCATATCATATCAAGAGATTGTACTTCACGGTACTTGTTTGATCTTCCTGGTCCTTTCGTTTCATGTCGTTTGACCTTCTCCTGTTGTTCGTGTTGTTTGTGTTGTTCGTGAACATTTCGTCTTCGAGTTCTCCATTTTCATCAGGTTGGGAGTCGAGAGCTAGCAGAGCTTTGGTAATAGAAACAATTTGTTTCTTCAGAAACAAAGACCTCACCTCCTTTATCAGAAATATGAAGGATACGTTCCTTTTATTACACAACGTCAAAGCAAAGAATGTAGTATCAGCAGAGAAGTAGCTTACCTACCTGCTATGAGCTTTACCAAGATCTTTTCAGACAACCCGAACATTGCTAGCAAAGGATCCAGCTACGACACTCGAGAAGGCAGTGATCGAGATTCGAGAGGAAGTCGAAGCTCGTGAGAACCTTGATCACAAAGACGCTTCTGACCAAGCTCTCTTAGCAACAAAGAAAAGCCAAAGAAGTAGTTTAAGCCTAAGAGGGAGTCAGACCGAATTCCTACAAGGAATTCGCACCTCTATTCTGTTTTAGCCATGCAACAAAACCCTCATCATTGTCCATACCAAACAAATCGACACTTGCCTTCCATGCAGCCAAAAGCCCATGCCAATCAACAGATCCAAAGCAATGCCACCTTTTGGACAAAAAGCGGTTAAAAATAAAAGCATGAAGTACTTGCTTTTTTTGACACTATCCTATATTGGCTTGCCTGTCCCCTTGTCCGGAGACCACTCTGAGTGCGGAAGATAGTTTGTCCATACATCACTATCTACACTAAATAGTATGGAATCACAAATTTCTACATGATCACAATGGATAGAACCTCTTCTGGACATAAGGTAAACATCCATGAAATGCTTCTACAAGAGATGATTATATCACATCAAACCAAAGAAAGCAATTGATGCTATGCTAATACAAATCAAACGAAGAGCCTTATAATGCATGAGATTACGCAAATACGACAGAATTGTTGCAAAACATGATGTTTGAAAGAGAGAGAAAAATAATACTAAATGGCGTGATGGAAAAAATGGATTAGATACAATTTATTTTCGAGGATTTATGGCAGATGAGGCTGGGGCTAATTGGGTTGTTGTCAGATGATATATGGTCAAGGAGCTAATGTGTTCATGGAGGGCTGTGAGAGATCATGTCTTTTTCATTTCAAAGATAGTTTGAGAAAACACACCGACCAATGTATTGTACAAGATATGTGGAGTAAACACATTTTATTGTGTAAAGACTGGAGACTATAGCAATCGACATGACTGATGCCAATGCAAAATACAATATAGTGTGAGCCTCCTCGGGGTCAGGAGTAGCATACTTCAGTTAGATACCAGCTTTGGAAGCATGGATGTCTTGGTGGCAGTTTAGGTACTCTCACTGGGGACCATATATGAATTCAGTGAGCATGAGTTTGAGTGAATTTTTGGAATGTCTTTTTCATGTTGTATCTATTCTTGAAATTAACATTGTTCTTATAAATGCTACATTGATTGATAGGTCAATAATGATACTGAAATTTCACATATTTCAACTGTAAATTTATCAGATTCCATACATGGGAGTTGGCTTGTTGCTAAGGCTTATCATTCTCAATTGTTGCTTTATGGGGCATGTGTTGGTGATATAACGAATGCCATTTTGCAAAGTGCAAGCTATGCTTCATACATCAAAGGATGACACATTAAAATGGGGCCTAGTCTGGAGAGA
Source organism: Diphasiastrum complanatum (assembly GCA_029204225.1). Taxonomy (NCBI): domain Eukaryota; kingdom Viridiplantae; phylum Streptophyta; class Lycopodiopsida; order Lycopodiales; family Lycopodiaceae; genus Diphasiastrum; species Diphasiastrum complanatum. The sequence continues at coordinate 64,833,158 of CM055092.1, read as the reverse complement.
TTGATCAGCAGAGTGACATCAAAGAGAGCGTCCGTCGTGAAGGGACAACCATCTATCAATCTCGTGCGAGATGTTGTTGTTTTTGCATCACTCTCTTCAGCCACATCTGAAGAAACCTTGAGTTTCTATTTTTCCAAAGCTTTAGTATTTTTCTATCTCTCCTTACAGTTTTTTTTTGGGCTAGGCCGACATATCAAATGAGGACGACACCGACGAATCGGGCACCCACAAGCCAAGTCCAAGACGAGTTATCGAGCATGGATGAACTATCAAACCTCAGCTACTTGGGCGTGAAGTTTTTCAAACTATCACGATCTAGTGCCGCCATGCAACTTTAACAAATATATGGTTAACGACTATTTACTAAACTTTTAGCTAATCAAATCTTGTACTCTAATCCAGTATGATATATGTATTGGATAGACATGCATAGAGAATATACATAGCCCTAAATGTAACACTCACAATGAGCTGCATATGAAGGAAGTAAGATAGTTCTAGCAGTAGTCAGTTCATTCACAAGAGAGAATACCTCTCTTGCGCCGACACGCTGATTTGGGAAACAGATAGCACTCAAAAAAAAATTACTAATGTATACTTGATTTTGATAATATAGACAAGTTACAGTTTTTTGCTCAATGTGCAATCTCTGAATGTTGTGGTGTGTAGCGGAATTTCGCTTTTTGTGTTTTTGTTTTGTTTTTCCATAATCCTAAGCAAGCAACTATAGATCACATATCATGACAAAATCAATCGAGAAGACGACACGACAAAGAAGAGGTGGAGAAGAGAACAATTGTATTTTCTGTTTTTCGTTTTCGGGTGAGTCGTTCAGTGTCTCGCTCGTTGGGGCCTGGACGCTCACCTCAGACGCTGTGTCTGCTCGTTGACAGACTTTCATGCACAGCTCTACTCTCTATTCTCCAAGTAGATCTCCATATAGAAGGAAAATGGACCAAAAGTGCTCAAAATAGAAGGTTTTGTCCAAGTGTCAATTTTGCATGATGAATCATCATATGACAAAGCACCTTCACACATGTGGGATCATAGGGATGATCAGTACCATGAGCTCCCACTTATTGTATCAACTAGTTAGTTATTCTCTGTTATCGTTGTTTCTTTCAGCTGAGCGTGAAGTACAATACACCATGCTCGTCGAGCTACCAGTTGGCAACGCGAATTGTTTTCTTTCGTTTTGTGTCTTTTCATCATCTGGTCATCGGGCCGAATCTCGAATACTTTTCTTTCGGTCTTCGGGGTATGTTCGCCCTTCGCTTCATTTCGCTTCGTCACCTGCACGACAAAGTTGCAGGAGTTCACAATTTCTGACACTCTCTCTTGAACCTTGCAACTTTGTATATTTAATCCAATTGCTTTTCTTTGCCTTGCAAAGAGTGATTTGTAGAGCGGCTTCATGAGTATATCTGCAATCTTGTCTTCAGATTTTATGTATTGAACCTTGAGCTTTCCTTTCAAGATCAAGTCTCGAATGTGATGATACTTCAGAGGTATGTGTTTTGTCTTTGAATGGAAAACAAGATCCTGGGACAAATATATGGCACTTTGAGAATCTATCATCATCATGCATGGTTCTCTTTGTGGTATGCCAACTGCTTTCAGCATCATCTACAACCATACTACCTCGTTCGCCATCTTTGAAGCTGCGACATATTCAGGTTCGCATGAGAATTGAGCCACCAAGGTTTGTTTCTTGCATGTCCAACTGATTGCTTCTCCGCACGCAATCCAACATCCTCTTGTCATGGACTTGATATCATCTTTGCAGCTCGCCTAGCTTGCATCATTGTAGTGTTGCAGCTCAAAACCTTTGTCTTCATCTACTTTGACCTTTGTGTGTAGCCTTTCGCGACAAGTCTTGCTTTGTATCGTCCGACAGTGCCATCTAATTTTAGTTTTCTTTTGTAGACCCATTTGCAGTCGACAATCTTTTTATTTTCGGGCAGTGATCTAGTGTCCATGCCTCATTTTGCCTCATTGATTCGATTTCTTCTGACGTTGTCTGCTTCCAGAATTCACCTAGTGGACTCTGGATAGCTTCTTGATATATTGTTGTCTCTTTAGTGAAGCTGCAGTATTCAAACTCTGTTTCTTCGCTCCATTGAATGTTGTCAGTGTATCGCTCTGGAGGTCTTCTTTGTCTTGTCGACCTTCTTGGTTCGATTTGTTGCTGCTCGAATGTTTCTTCTTTGTCGGGTTGATCTTCCGCTTCCTGCTGCTCTGGGGTATGGGGCCTGACATTTTGATTTGATGTTTGCCCTTGATCTCCCTCTTGAATCGGCAGTAGTGCAAAGATCTCATGCCCCTTTTCTTCCTTTAATCTAGGGAATGTAGACTCGTCGAACTTCACATCTCTAGTCAACATGACTTTTTTGTTGGTTGGGTTGTAGAGTTTGTAGACTTGTGATCCATTCGAGTATCCGACCATGATTGTCTGCTCTGACTTTTCGTTGAGCTTGCTTCTTCGTTCCTTTGGTATGTGCTTGTATGTAGCACATCCGAATACATGCATGTATGACAGATCAGGCTTTCTACCTGTCCACATTTTGTACGGTGTTTTGTTTTCCAGGGATGTCATTGTAGATCTGTTCTGCAGGTGTACCGTTGTAGCTATTGCCTCAGCCCAAAATTGACTCGGCAATCGAGCCTGTGCCATCATGCATCTGCTTGGACTAGTGTCATGTTTCTTCTTTCTGCGACACCATTATATCTGTGTGTGTACGCAGGAGTGAAGTGATGCTCTATTCTTTGTTCTTGGCAAAATCTTAAAAATTCTGTGCTCTTGTCCTCACCTCCATTATCAGACCTGATGATCTGAAGAGGTTTGTCTTTTTGCGAATTCCATGAACTTCTTGAAAGAGTCAAACGCTTCATATTTTCTTCAAATAATAGATCGTTGTCATTCGACTGTAGTCATCAATGAACGTTAGAAAATACCTCGATCCTGAGAGCGAATCAACTTTCATCGGTCCACAGACATCTGAGTGGACGAGCTCAAGAACTTCTTTAGCTCCCTTGTGTGCGAATGGATTTCAATGATGTTTCTCTTTTTGATAGGCTTCGCAGAACTCGGTATCGGATCTGGATATTTTCAAACCTGTGACTATGTCCTTCTTGCTCATGTCGTAGAGGCTCCTCATGTTCAGATGATACATTCTTCTGTGCTAGAGTTGATCTTCATTTTTTTATGCATTTAGTATGCTATCAGAATTGCTGATTATCTTGGCTTGGTAGAGATTGCCTTCTCTGCATCCAACTGTCAACAACTTCTTGTTGTTTTCTCGATCATTCGACATACATTGCCATCGAATAGAACTCGAATTCCAAGATCTGCCATCTTGGAGACTGATAGTAGGTCTTTTTCTAATGAGGGTACGTAGAGTGCTCTTGGCAACTGTGCTTGTCCCGACAGTGTTCGTAGTTGTAGAGTTCCGACGCCCTTGACATCATGTCAGCTCCCATCGCCTAGAATCAATGCTCTGTTGTTTTCGAGTTCTCTAAAGTCGATCAAGATTCTTTTGTTGCAATGATAGGCTTATCTCAAGTAACTATTCATTGTGGACAGTGAGGATATGGAATCACTTCTTGAGATGAATGATGTTTTGGATATTGTTGTAGGTTTGGAGGAGAGACCAGCAACTCAACAAGATCAAATGAGGTATGATAAGAGGGCCAAAAGGGCTCTACACATGATTAAGATGAATGTTACCAATGAGCTTCTCAAGGAGATTGGTAAGTGCACATCATCTTTGGAGGCTTGGGAAGCTTTGAAGAAGTTTTATGAATCCAAGTCCACATCTAGAGTGTTGACTCTAAGAAGGCAAATCTTTCGAAGTTTGCAAAAGAAGGTAGAGTCCAAGTTGAAATGCTTTTATTGTGGAATCAAAGGGCATTTGGGCATTTTGCTGATGAATGTTTGAAGAAGCAAAGAGATGAAGGTAGCAAGCAAATCAACTTTCCCACTAATGATGAGGATCTAGGTGGTGGTGATTTTCTTTTGATGTGTTCTTCAAGTCTAATATCAAGTGAAGGTGACAAAGATTCATGGTGGATTGATAGTGGAGCTAGTTCACACATGACTAGTCACAAGGAGTTCTTTACTTCTTTGGTCACTTATGATGGAGCCAAGAAAGCAATTCACTTGGCCAATGGTGGTGAGTGTGTGATCAAAGGTATTGGTTCAATTCCTATGTGTCTTTCTACTATAATAGGAAATCAAGACTTGATGGTTTTCTTTACATTCCTTCACTTTCAAAGAATTTGTTAAGTGTTGGTCAAATGATAGAGAAAGGATACATGGTAAAGTTTGGTGGTGATGCTTGTTTCATTACAAAGGAAGAAATCTTGGTTGCTAGGGGCAATAGACAAGGTAGACTTTTCAAGCTACACATATTGTTTGCATATGCAACTGCCTACGATTTGAAGATCCACATCGTAGATGAGAAGACAACATTTCTGCATGGCGAGCTCAATGAAGTAGTCTACATGGACGAGCCACTAGGTTTTGCCTACAAGTCATTCACAGACTATGCCTACAAAATGCATAGAATGCTTGAAATAGTCCGCCAGGCCGTGGTACAAGAAGAAGGATCACGCACTTAGATTGTTGGGCTTCCAGTCTTTAATGGCTAACTACAAAATTTATGTGAAAGTCATAAATGGAGAGATCATCATAGTTGATGTCTATGTAGATGACACATTGATCATGTCACGGAGCAACAGCCTGATTGCATAGGTGAAGGTAGATATTTTGAAGCACTTTGAAATATTGGACCTAGGAGAAGCCAAATGCTACCTAGATTTACATATCGAGAGAGATCATCAAGTTGGGAGATTGTATCTACACCAATCAAGATACCTTCAGAAGATCATTGATGATTTTGACATGACAGATTGCAAGGGAGTAATACCCCAATGGTTCTTGGCACAGTGTTGACAAATGAAGACTGTCTTATAGATGATGCAGAACGACAAGCAATGCAGTGCAAGCCCTACAGAAGGCTTATCGGTTCTTTGACGTACTTGGCAGATAATATCAGACCAAACATTGCTTATGCAGTATTCCAATTGAGCCAATTCAACATCAATCCAGGTCCATCAATCCAGGTCTGACACACTGGAAAATTGGTAAGAGGATTCTGCAATACCTGCAGAACACAAAGAACTATGGACTATGCTATAGTCAAGATGCAGGATTTGAGATTGCAAGCTGGGCATCCCTGAAAGATAATAGTAAAAGCATCTGAGGAGAATGTAGCTGATGCAGCTGTTATATGGATCAGTAGGAAGCAGACAATAAGTACCCAATCATCATGTGAGGTCAGAATATGTTGCTGCAGTCAAAATGGCTAATGAGCTGACATGGCTCAAACAACTCCTAGAGGGACTAGGACAGAGCATCGATGAAGAACCGTTGATCTTGTATATGGACAACACATCTGCTATACATCTAACCAAAGATCATGTGTTTCACTCTAGAACAAAGCATATTGCCATCAAGTATCATTTGATCAGGGATCTAGTTGAGAAGGAAGAGTTGAAGACCGCTTTCATATCGACAAAGCAGATGGTAGCTGATATCTTCACGAAGCCTCCAGACAAGGCAGTGTTTGAGAGACAAAGGTCAAGCTTGAGAATCAGCAAAATACCCGCTTTGAGAGGGACTTGAAGAAACCTTGAGTTTCTATTTTTCCAAAGCTTTAGTATTTTCATGTCTCTCCTTACAATTTTTTTTGAGCTATGCCGTCATATCGGATGAGGACAACACCGACAAATCGGGCACCCACAAGCCAAATCCAAGACGAGTTATCGGGCATGGACGAACTATCAGACCTCAGCTACTTGGGCGTGAAGTTTTTCAAACTATCACGGTCCAGCGCAGCCATGCAACATTAACAAAGATATGGTTTAGCTAAACTTTTAACTAATCAAATCTTGTAATCTAATCCAATATGACATATGTATTGGATAGACATGCATAGAGAATATACATAGCACTAAACGTAACACTCACATTGAGGTGCATATCAAGGAAGTAAGATAGTTCTAGCAGTAGCTAGTTCATTCGCGAGAGAGAATACCTCTCTTGCGCTGACGTGTTGATCTGAGAAACAGACAACAGTCAAAAAAAATTACTAATGTATATTCAATTTTGGTAATACAGACGAGTTACAATTTTTTGCTCAGTGTGCAATCTCTGAATGTTGTGGTGCTTGTTCAATTTATCAGTAGATATATTTTCGTTGTCATTAGACATTATTTGCTATTCATAAACTCATTGTCAGATTAGCAGTAGCTATCTATTGTTCGGAGGATGACTGATCGTGGTTGAAGGCAGTAGCCTTGTCTGACAGATTGGCTCCATTTGAGGTCAAACTGGAATTGTCGCCTTACCCGATTATTAGATTCCATCAATGTGGTATTAGAGCGACCTGATTATCGAATTCCATCAGTGGTATCAGAGCGACCCAATTATCGGATTCCATCAACATCTACTTTGAGTGGAAATGAACAGAGTGTTCCTAGAAAAAGCATAATTGTAGATTGGGAAAAAGATGACGTTATTGTGTCTCATAGGCCAAACATTGTGTATGTCAATGTTCCTAGATAGAATATTGCTCGTGTAGTAGTGCCTCATCGAGAACGTGTCATTAGACATATGTCCAGTTATCAGATGCTATTGTGGAGAGTGAGATTCACAAGACCATGTGGGCTATTAGATGCATACCAACTAGGAGTCGGATAACAGGTATGCGCAAGGTAGATGGAAGATAGAAATGAGGTCTTTTGTTTGCAATAGGCAAAGCGAAAAAAAATTGTTGTTGCTCCTATATTTTATGGGAGATGTTGACATAGTGGTGGTGAGACAATGCAGTATATGTGGTTTTGCCCTACTGACATTAATGCCACATGACCTCAGACTAGCGATGTAGACTAGGAGAATGTAAAGTTTTACATGTAGATACATGTAGATGTAGATATATGTAGATGTAGTTTTACATGTAGATAATAGGGGCATGTCCCTGAAAAAACTATACCATGTAGCAAAATTTTGGAATACAGTCCCAATCAAGAAAAACTTGTTAAGCATTGAGATTAGCCGGTGGAGCGTTTTTCAACTCAACCATTATTTGTGCAAGCACCATTTCGTAGGTTCTTTTTTTCCCCAGCTTGACATAACTCCAGAAGTGTGTGATCAGGCTCTAAATGATCATAAGTATTAGTGCCATTCTGCAGGTTATGCAGCATACTTAGCAACTCGTCTTCACATAGTCCTAGAACGTGTTGTAGATCATGGAAAAATAAATATTGTCTTCCATTGATGATTAACAGAGAGAGGCTCCGGATTGTGAATGTTATTGTTTCATGCTCATCATGAGACTCCTTTGAAGAAGAGGTTCCTGACAAGATGTGCGCAAAAAGCTCACTTTCTTTATCAACATCTAACTCTTCTTCCTACATGGTAGCCAAATAAAAATATAGTTGCACCACCATCGAAGAATGAAGGTAAATGTTGTGTGGTCTCTAGAACATCAATCAAACAAGATGAGGTCGATATTCTGAATATGGGTGGATACATGTTGGAGTCCATGGAAAATCATGGAACAAGATCGTCGGCCCCAGAGTGTGCACAACTAGCATGTCTATCAATGGAGGACTACAACACTCCTATTCAAAGGGGAAAGACAAGAAGGAAAACTCAATTTCTGTTGCTACAAAGGAGAGGATTGGAAGAGCAATTGAATTATGAGCATGCATTGTCAAGGAGGATGTTAGGGTAAAAAATCGAGAGGTTTATTTCCATTTGCAAAGTTTTGCGACTAATTCAGACGGGAACACATATGTAGTTACAATCCAGGAATCTCCACAATGCACATGTGAAGATTTTATGAGATGCTCATCAAGAGGCAAATATACACCTTGCAAATAGTACTTTGTGTACATTTTAATTTTGGGAATGGACATTGACAACAACATGGTTATACATCAACCAACTCTAACTACACCGGAGTTGTTCCAGCTACTTTCCAGGGAGAGGAATGTACCGCATATGTGAAAGGCTATGTTGCCTTCTATATATCTTACCTATATGTTTCGAGGGTAAATTGAACATGTGTTTGTCGGAATTCATTGCAAATAAAATTTTGAGTTGAGCTCATTTTGGTCAGTTTCATTCTAGTTTGGGGTGCTTCAAATGTTTGTATGCTTTGTTTCTTATGAGTTTGTTAAATATTCGAGTAACATGAAAGAAAACGTAAAGAGAAGATAGATGAATCTCAAAACAATGTCTGGCCATTCAAATGTTTTTATGAGTTTGTTACATGTTCAAGTAAAATGAAATAAAACACAAAGAGAAGTAGATGAAATGCTCTAGCCATCATTCCCTATTCTGATCCCATGGTCGAAACTCAAAAGATCGATTCTGACATCGGTTCACAAACTCCTCAACTGATCAAATCTAATCTATTATATTTTGACCTTCAACCGAGTTTGACCCTGTATATATTCCAACCTGGAACACAATATACAGTTGAAAAATATAATCAAAAAATCGAAGTTTGTTTTTGATCCTTGAATATCGAAATGGATTTTGATCCTGGCCTAGGTTGACTAATCTGGCGGCCACTTCGACCAAGCATTGATATCGAGCCAACACTAATTTTGACCCAACGTCAAATGAAGGCCATGTCAAACGAGGATACTGAACATTAATGGGGAGTGTTGGATTTCAATGCTCAGGTCGAAATTCACTTGCTAATGATCATCCTGAATCTGTATATACTTAGAAGAAAATCCCATAAAAATGAAAAAAATACTCGAAAAATATACTTGGTAATGATCATCATGAATCTATATATACTTAGAAGAAAATCCCATAAGAATCAAAAAATATACCTAGAAAAATGAAGTCTGTTTTCAACCCCAAATATCGAAATGGATTTAAATCATGGCCTGGGTCGACGGATCGAATCGGATCTAGTATATTTCGACTCTCAACTGAGTTTGACCCATTGCATATTTCGACTAGTTAGTTATTTCAACCGGAAGTCAATTCGACCCATCAACTATTTGACCAAACATCAACATGGAGCAAACACTAAAGGAGGCTCGCAAAGAAGAGCCCACAGATTTTTTTTGCATGTTTACAGTAAAAAAAACCATGCTTCAAAACGAAAACATCTTTGAGCTAACATTTGAAATAGTTGTCTTGCTTTAGGGACATTTTTTTTGCTACCTCACTCACTCCCCAACCCCATCTGCCAACGGGCCTTCTTTGTGGGTTTCTTTGCGGGATCTTTGTGGGCTCTTCTTTGTAGGCCCTTCTTTGTGGGCTCTTTGTGAGCTCTTTACAGACCTTTGCGGGCCTTCTTTGCCAGGCCTTTCCGAGCTTCTTTCTGGGCTCTTTGTGAGCCTTTACGAGCTTATTTACGGGCTCTTTGTAGGCTTCTTTGTGGACCTTCTTTGCGAGCCTTTGTTGGCTTCTTTGCAGGCTCTTTGCGGGCTTCTCTATGGGCTCTTTGTGGGCTCTTTAAGGGCCTTTGCGGGCTCTTTACAGGATCTTTGCGAGCTTCCTTTATGGCCTCCTTTGTTGGATCTTGTGGGCTTCTTTGTGGGCTCTTTGCGGGCTTCTTTGCAAGCCTTTATGGGCTCTTTGCAGGCCTTTGTTGGTTGCAAGCTCTTTGTGGGCCTTCTTTGCGAGCTCTTCTATACGGGCTTTTTTGCAGGCGCTTTATGAGCCTTTTCGGGCACTTTGCGAGCCTTCTTTACATGCTCTTTGTAGGCATTCTTTACGGACTCTTTGTAGGCTTCTTTGTGGGCCTTTGTAGTCTCTTTGTGGGCTTCATCAACCCTAAGCCAATTTTTAGGATGTATGTTTGCAAAATTGTAGCACACCACGTGCCATCGTTTTTGTGGAGTTTGGTGGGAGAAAAACTCGCAAAACTTACAATATATTTACTCGCAGTTTCTCAAAATCCGGTACCAATATGAATGTTTATTTAGACATCATGATTCTATTTATTTTAGAAAATATGCCACTATTAAGAACAACAAATAAGGTTGGTTGATGTGTTGATACCCTATTGATAACTACTCTTTCGAAAAGTCATTAATTAAAAGTCATTGCAAATCCCCCCCTTTTTTAAATTCAATTTCATGGGGCATTATGTGGCACAATACCTTGGAGCTTGCCCAAGTAGGACATCTACACCCATAATTACTTGAGTAGTTGGCCCAAGCAACATTTATGCTCATAACAACTTATGCCCAAGCAACACTTATGCTACTTGAAAAGCAAAACAAAAGTTTCTAAAAAAATTTCAGCAATATTGTATCAAGCAAGCAAGTAGCGACAATCTAAACAAGTGGCACAAGGCTAAAACCAACACCAAAGCCTCCTTCAATCCTACTCTTGAATCAAGGATTATTGAGCAACAAGACAATGCAAGTCTTAGCAACCTCAAAAGAGAAATGACGTCCACAACTTGTCAAAAATTTGAACAAATTTGAAATCATGACTTTCTTTACATGATCTCTTGAGAACAAATCGACCCCATAGCTCTTATTCAAATACCTTTCTTGGATGAGTGAACACTCAATACTCTTCTCAAAGGATGGGAAACTCATGTGGTGGCATCAAACAACATCTTAAATGATCAACATTTGTGTTTGAATGATAGAATATGGTGGTGGCAAGGCACACTATTGCCTACCTATCGCCTACCTATGGCCCTACTCACACCCTGTAGATTGTGAAATTGGTATATACAAGGTTTTCTTGGAGACACAAAGTTGTATCATCATGTGCATGCTCAAAAAATTGCAAGATCACAAGCTCTTGTGGATCAACAAATGAGATCAATAGCTAGATGGTCGCAATGGACCATTAGATGGTCTTGGGTATCATCCACTTCATTTTTGGAGTTGAAAGTGTGAAAATTTGTCAACTAGTTAAGTTGTCTAATTTGGCATTTTGGAGGCCAAAGTGAATTTTCAACTTAAAGATACATTATTTATGTCAATAAGGAGTAAAAATAGTGTCCTTACTATTTTTAACAAGTATATAGGTGGATTAGGTCGAGTTTAGACCTACTCTAATTGGTTAGTAGAAATACATTGAATCTAGTCAAGTTAGTCTAGGTTTTTGGCAAGGACCTAGAAACTTCCATAATTTGATAAGCTTAGGCAAGATCATCCAAATAGGTCAAGAGGCTATAATAAATAGGCGTACAAGTGTGGGAGAAATTGATCTCTCTCATTCTTCTCTCATTCATTCTTGTGGAAGATATCTCTTTGGGTTTCTACATCCATTTTTGCATCTTGGTGTTGATATAGGGTGAGATGCAACCTCTTTAGGTTTTCTGTCTGCTCATCTGATACTTGTAGAAATCATAGTTTTCCATTTTGCCACTCTGCATATTTAGTCGTGTTTCTTAACACAAACCATAGTATCTGCAAAACTACTTTCATTCTATTTGTAGAGTAATGCTTGGTATTTATACACGGGTTTCTATGCAACAGCTCGACACCTATGAAATTTTGCACATAATCGAATCAGCCGAATGAATACCTTAACCTTCTGGCTAATCTTCATCTCCAGAGCAAAGGGTATCCATTTCCATCAACATCTACATTCGAATGTCATTTCAATCCATTTGAAAAAGCTCGAAGACCTGGCTATCTCCGACTACTTCGACGGTCGAGTCATCTGACTACTTCGACGATCGACTCATCTGACTACTTCGATGATAGACTCATCCAACTACTTCGATGATTGAGTCATCCAACTACTTCGTCGATCGAGTCATCCGACCACTTCGACGATCGACTCATCCGACTACTTCAACGATCGACATGCACATGCATGATGTGATAGTACATTAAATATCTGCTAAGTACATTCACGACCAACATCTGGTTAAACTAAACTAGTCTTATAATTATAGATTAGTTAAGAGATTCTTGTAATCACAAGTACATTGTGTATATAAACATCCAATTCGCACTCTCCACATAGCAGAAGATTGAGAATTAGAAGTTACGCCACATTCAGGCTGTAACCATTTGTGTTGTTGTGCTCCATATTGAGCAAATGCTCTTGTGACAAGCATTCTCAGCATAAAATATCAACAACACCTTCTATTATCTGTGTCTAATCTGGATATGCGAGTGTTGTGATTGATTGCACCTTTACTAATTACTTGTCTTAGTTTACTCACTCAGTCTCATCAAATCACGGACGTCCTTGACTCCTTAGAATTTGATCAGAGACGACGACAATCTCTGATGCCTGATGTCGAACACCATCTTTCTACACTACTATATCAATTCTGAATTAAACTTCACTTTTGAACTGAACACTAGTAGTTTCACATACTATCAATTTCCTTCGACGACTATACTCAAAATCACATAACTCATTTTTGAATTTCTATCATCTCCACCCCTAATCTTATAGCTAATCTAGATCCATTCATTTGTTGTAAATATATGTACAGTCACATACTCTATAGAAATACATGTGTTTTCGAATAGTCTACAGAAATACATGGAAATTGGAAACAAGTCTCAACTTGACAAAACTTGAATTGACAATCGTCAAATCTGCTCTGATCAGAACCCATCAAAGACACTCGACTCGATAATTGTCGAAGCTGTTATTGAGTTGGCCATCAACTGTCGATCTGGCTATTGATTGCCGAGTTGACTATCTATCTTCACGCTCCCGTAATTTTTGCAAAATCTCCAACAGAACATATTATGTCCAATGGCAACTGCTAACATCATGTAGTGCCTTAATGTAGATTATAAATCTATCCATTAAGGCACGTAGTGCCTTAATGCATATTGTAAATCATCCATTAAGCATTTTTGTAATCGTAGTACTACCATGTATAAATATTCAACAACAAATCCATGAATTAGATGATGAATTGATCGGACATATAATCAAAGCGCAATTATTCGACCTTCCTTTTTGTTTTTAATTATTGTTTCAAAAAGATCCTTCACCTAAGTGCATTTAGACAATCATGACTTCTCCAAGAGTTGCACACAGCGCACAACAGAAAACACCAAAGCCAATACCTAAAAAAGACCTAAAAAACTTAAACAATCTATTTAACATATCCACATGTCATGTCAATGTTTCACATGATTGCTAAGTCCTACACACTTTCGACTTAATCGAATCATTTTCAGTAAACAGAGTCATGTTGATTGTTTTACTTTATGTTTTATCTAATTTGTTAAATGCAGATTACACAATTTGTAGATTGAATCGTTCTTGTGATTGACAGTTAATGTGGACTGTAATGCTCAAGCTACGACTTGCTTGCTTTGTTTGATCCATTCACGTTTTCGCATCTAATTATCAAATTCGTGCATGTCTACGGAATCGATTGTATCGATCCTTGTGAGTTCAAATCTCAAATCAAGTAGAACCTTTGTCGATTATGGACATTATTTCAAGTTTTTAAGAGAAAACAAAATTTTCAAGAGGCTGAATGATATAATATGGTACTCACTTTTGTATCTCCTTCATTTGTTAATTGAAGTCATTGAAAGTGAACCAATTGCCAAGTCCTGAAAATTGTAGTGCCATCATGGATATGCTAAAATAGACATATTCCACTGAGATAACCTATCTTAAGTTGTCCCAACGTCACTAGTACAACTCAATTATGAAGTGATATTTGAGAAAATTACATTATTTTTTCCTAGAAATATCGTGTTTCAAAGACAAGGACAATATAGCTAACTGCACTAGCTTGGTGTTTTCAATTTTTCATACAATATATATACAAAACCACCATCAAACTTTACTATCCATTGGCCATTCATGAAAATCGAGCATTTTTTTGCAAGGCACATATAAACTTTGCAAGGCAAGACAAACATAAACTAGTCAACGATTTAGGCGTTTATTGTTCATGTCATGATAAGATTTGTAATCCCGAGGAATTTGCAGTGAGGATGTCGAAACTCACCTCTTCAACAACATCCATCGATGTTCCACCTGTCTTTTTATGTTTTTATACTTTCATTAGAAGCATTGAAAATTCTAGGGCATTTTATAAGTAAAGAAAGTGACATGACCTACTATAAAAATCAATCAAGCCTTATAAGAGACTTTTAAAGCATATTATTGCCCAACCATGTGGCCCCCCCATACAAAAATTTCAAATGGGACATCATTGTCGTGCTTTACTTTTGGAACTGGATGAAGTAATGAATAGAAATTCCATTTTCTAATTCGTTAAGTATCAACATATGATCCTCCCATGCTCACAAAAAAAACCTATTACTTATAAAAAGCACGCAAAATAGGGAATCGATGTACTAAAAAGGGTTTTTGTATGTTTTTGAAACGTGCTTGTTTTGCTTGGGTATAGGCGATAAGAATATTGACTTTGAATCTCTAAGATTTTCGTGGGAAATGTCTTCAAAAGGTGTAGATTTTCATGATGCCCTAATATGATTATGACTAAAAATATCTTCAAAGGTGTAGGTTTTCATAATACACTAGATTACTATTACAATTACAAATGCATGAAACTAGAACATATTTTTGTATAACAATATATTGTCTAGATTGTTGGCCCTCCAAAACTTTTTGCTAGTCATGAAAAAAAGGCCCCAAAACTAGAGCACCAAAGTTTTTGCCTTTTTAAACTTGGTGCAATATATTCTCAAGCTTTGGTTTTAGAATAAGCCTATTGCAATAATCGGTTTTTTTTTTTATTCTCATTTTGAAGCCCTTTCACCTCTAATGAGGACCTCTAATGAGGTGAGTAAGGACAGGTGTTGCACCAACCACATTCTCTCACAATGGCATAAGAGTTGCAAGAATTGACCCTTCAATGTCAATTTTGAAGTTTTCATTTTGTTATTATTGTAACCATATTTTTGAACTAACATTCCAAACAAAATATATGTTCATGTACTTGATATTGTGTTCAGTGTCGTGAACCCAATATATAAAGCAAACCAAAAAAAGTGACATTATATGTGTTTGAAAAAAAAAGGTTTTCAAGACTAGCGCGATTTCAATGGTTTCCATACACTTTGCCTATTCATAACGTAACCAGACATCCAGTGCCAAATAAATCTTCATTGTTTGTATTTTTAATCATATCTATATATTATGAACTAATCAACACAATGCATAACACTACAATACTTGCAAATGTTTCTTTTCTCTTTGTAGATCCATGTAGTGGGTTTCTTTCCTTGCCTAACCTGAATCCAAGATCTAGTCAATCTAGCATCAAAGAGACGGAGTTAGTTGTCACGCGGAGGTTCGTTCCCATGGAAGCGATAGTATAGTTCAGATTTCAACATGAATGGAGGATCTAACACTAAGCATTAACACTACATCCATTAACCCTACTTCCATTAACCCTAAATCCACAACAATGATAGAAACTTACTTTTCTCTCTCTCCCTTTCTCTCTCACAAAAAGCATAAGAAATAGCAATCCCAATAATGATCAGATCCATCAATTAGCAAAATCCAAAGAAAGCATGAGAAATGGAGGAGAAGAGAGGAAGAGCAAGGACATTCATCAATCCATTTCTAAAGAGAACCAATCTGCTTTATTGAAATGAGGAAATGAACATGAGGAACAAATCGAGTTGGTCCTTTTTTATAGTAGAGAGGAGGGCCCTGGCCTCTGAATCCTATTGGTCCAGTTTTGCCTCTCTTTTTATTCAAATTCAAAAAAGTGTGGGAACCATCAAAATTGGAGGGAAACCCGACTTTTATTCACTAACTTGACATTTAGGCCCTGTGACATTAAAAGTCCCGCAAAAAAGGCCTAAAGTCCTTTTATTAACTTTTAACTAATCAATCAAATAACTATGTGATCATCGGGTTGGACTTACACACGCAGGGTGCCAAATCCCTCTCACTTATTAGCTAGGGTTAGGGTTGCCTTGGGATCCGCAAACCCTCCAACAGTATCCCCCACCAAAACTGGTGGCTGGTCCCATGAGACCTGCAATATGCAGTTATTGGGGACTTTTATTGGCTTTGCGCCGAATCTTAATTAAATGATACTGCACCTTCTCCATAAAGTCAAGGCGTGCAGTATTGAGATCTAAATTATGCGGCAGGAAACAACGGTGGGCTCCGACAATCCACTTGGAAGTTGTCCATGGGGTGAAGCAGGATTCCCAAGAGCCTCCCATCATAGCCGCACGGAAATACAATCGAGCAATCAGCAGCTGATCTTTGATTTGCTCTGAGGCCATCAGCTTATTTGAATCAAATGCCAAGGTAGGAAGGCAATCGTCCCATTTGGTTGCCACTGACGCCAACAGAGTTAGATCTTTTGCAAACATTGTCGATTGTCGCATCGTTGGATCCAGAGAGTGGACATACTCTCTCTGATATACTTGTAAGGCTCGGTGGAAATCCACTGAAATATTCCAGCTGTAAGACTGGTGGATGACTGGCCAATTGGGCATATAGATGGTGATTTTATCCATAGCCAATCCCAAATCTTTCCATTTTTGTCTTCGCGGCATTGGCACATAATAAGGATCTACCCGCAACTGGCGAGGGCTGGCGACGTAACTCCTAATTGATTCCGAAGTTTTCTCAAAAACCGTGATTCTCCATGCCGGTTGCTCTCCCAGTGCAGGTATTTTGTCCAATTCTTTGTCGGCCTCAATCTTGGAGGTCTTAAATTTGAGAACCCATCCACCACGCAAGGACTCATGTGGATGCTGCTTTAAGAAGGTCTGGATCTGGTCCTTGACGCTGATGGGCCTTCTGAATAAATGGCTTGTCCTTGATGAGGATGGACCTGCTTGTACTACCAGTATAGTTGGCGGTTAATCTGCCTAGATCTGGAGCTCCCCCCCTAGTCCATGCTTGAATCCAACCCCTGTATCCATCTGTACAGCTTCTTGGCGTAAAGGGAAGAATTGCGGCATGATCGGGACGGGGATTTGTGGTCCGGCTTCCAACACTTGAGCGGCGGCCTTTTTTATAGGCATTGATGGTCTCTTTTGCCTTTGCCAACTCGGTTGAAGCTGCTCCTTTGAACCTATCAAAGCGGCCTTCGAATCCCTGAAGGGCCACTTTGTATGTTTCCACTTTCTTGAACAAATATGCAATCTTCGTCGGCTGTGACCAGTATGATCGGGTATTTGTGTTTGCAGATATGCATCACGCTCACAGGGTGGTCGCACTCCAATTCACCTTGAAGCTAGTGTGCGATCTTGTTCGGCCATTTGTAATTGCCCCCTTCAGCAGCTTCACCTGTTGCTTGGCATCTTGCACTGCCTTATCTACCTGATCCTGTGCGGTTTTCAGGGCATCTTGTAGGGAGCTGATGTAGGTTTCCAAGCGATCAGCTTGTTGCTGGGCAATGACTTTTCGCTTTCAGCCCTTTTTCTTCATGTTGCTTGGCTATCTTCAACCTCTCGATCCAGCTGGACAATTTTCTGGCTGATCAGAGTGTTTTCAGATCCTAAATCATTTTAGACTTAGAGATGAACTTTTTGAAGTTATATAGTTTAAAATACATTCAATAAACACTTTTTGAAAGTGTGGGAAAGTTGGTAGTCGAGTTTGAGAGAGATTCAAATTTGAACTTGGGTACACTGAATCTAGACCCCAAAAATAGTAGGGTTTACATTTTGGAGGGAAAGCCAAATGGCCAAATAGGGTTTGGACACTCTATAAAAGAATGTAACTCGTGGAGAGGACACATCTTCTCTCTTCTCTCTCTCATTTCATCATTATACATGGTTCTCTTTGGGTTCTACTACTCATTGGTGCACTATCTTGGTGATATCTTGCAATTCTTGTGTGTAGAATGCTCCATATTTGCTATTTTTGGTTCCACACGTAGTGAAATATAGTAGGGTACTGTAATTGTACGGAAATCAACCATATTTTGTGTTTTGGTTCATGTTTGATCAGTATATCTTAGAGTTTGCATCTCATTTTGTATGTAGATGCTGATTTTTCTACATTGGCAGGACTATTGGTTTGCTCCTTATTGTAACCAAAGATCAGGGACATGGATTGGATCTTGAATGATCTGAAATCCTTTACAAACTCCACAAGAAATTCGTTGTCAAGCAATTGGCCCTATACTAAGTAAGTTCTCAGTGATGCTAGGAATGTAAAGTACATCATCTGTCTTTATCTTCTTCGAGATCCCAAGCATAGATGGTATTGATCATATTCATTCTACTTTATAAGCACAATCATTTGCTATAAAATTGACTTGATAGGACTATCTTAAGTTGATAATGTTGAAAAATCCTCCCTCTTACTTGTCATGTGAGAGTTAGCTCCAATATTTATCCACCAAGGGTCTTCTCCTTTCATGCTTGTAGATGAAAAACTTGACATCATGAGAGAGTCAAAAAACCAAATGCCAATAACAATCATTAAGCAAATGATAGACCAAAACTTGTCATGAAGGAAGACCTAAATTTTACTCATAATTGGATAAAAAAATCGATCACATATTTATACATAAGTGCCTCGGATCTGAGTATTTAGGCTTTCTCTGATCCATCCATAACTTAACCCTTGTGTCTAGCATAATAGGTCATAAAATCCACCCTAATTGGAGGTCGAGATCTTGAGATCCAAAATAATGTAAAAATTGTTATTTTTAGCTCCTAGAATATCTCTAGCCTATCTATGCACCAATCTGGCCTCATTCTAAAGGTGTCATCTCCAAAGCCAGTTAGGAATAAGACTTATGAAAGTATCCTATGCTTTTTGGCATGTGTGACATCCCACAACATGGTCACATTACAATTTACAAGTATAAAAATCAAACTAGCCTGTGTGAAATTTAACAAGTTGGTCTTGGTTATGCTTTTCAAACTTTAGTAATTGGTAGATTCTCCAAGTTGGTACCCTTCCAAATTGTCTCCCCTCTAAAATAATGTGTTTTGGAAGATGAATGAGAGCCACCACTTCTACAAGCAATTTTAATGTCGGTACATGTTAGTTCTTTACAACTTTGCAAAAATAAGGCCTAATATTAAACTAATTTTTCTACGTGAAAATATTGACAAACAACATGTCTCTTTTTATTTTTCAGTTAAAACAATCATGAAATTGAATACTTCTTGATACTTCTACAAATGCTTATACTGTCATTTAAAACATTGTGGCATATGCTTCTTTGCTAATACTAAAACATCACTTGCATTTTGAGTTACTATATAGTCAAAAATTGCAACACAATGCTAAAACTCCTTCAAGTGTAAACAAATGTTTGATACAACTAGTGATTGTATTAAATCAAATATTTTTAAGCAAATTAAAGACAAAGTAAGACTTGAATGCACAAATCATCCTTTTTCGGTGACATCCTCAAAATTATCATTTGTTGCCAATCTCTTTTTATTAATTTTTGTTTTCTTAATCAACAAGTCTATATTTTGACTAAAGACACAATACGAATTACACATGGATTGAAATACAACTTTCATCTCATCATTACTATTTTCTAGGCTCACTTAACGAATCCTGTAAAATTTTAGTATGTATCTTGATGATTTATTTTTCTCCAAACAAATTTAAATTATATCTACTTTTCATGATATTTTGATATTTATTTTTTCTTTTCTCTAAAAAATGTGCCCATTGCATTGAATATGTATTACCATAGGCTTTTTATATTTTCACAATAGCATGAAAGGCCACATTTTCCATGACACAAACAAATAACTTAAGTTACTGAATGAAAGTCAAGAATGCTACGAACTACATTCATGATGCTCATAAATCTAAATTATTTAGTTTTTCTTCCCATAATGGATCATATCAAAAGTTGATGATTTCAATTCTTTTGAACTCTGTCCTAAGAGAACCATATTTCAGAGGAACATCCACATAAACATGGTAAAATTTATCAATAAAAAAATAGTAATAAACAATAAGTTGACAATAACGTGTGAGTTTCAAAAGTAAAATAACATTATATAAGCTCATTGGAATATATGGATATGACATATATAAAGATGTTCATCTCTGGAGGTGGGTTGACCGTATCTTTTGAAGTGGTGCTACCTTTTTTAATTTTTTAAATTGTCTGTAAATGTTGGTCTTCAAATTGTTACTAGACATTTCATTTCAATGTTTCAATCACATGTAAGTATGGTTATGCATCAATTGCTTTTTGTTGTGACTATTGCATTCAGAATGGTTTGCGATGAAAATATTGCAAATAGATGCATTGAAAAGTTTCAAAAATAGTACTTCAATAATTATTTTCTCTATTACATGTCATTTTATTAGGGCCCTTTTCAGGCCCATAATTTCTCTAATGTAACATTCTTGATGAGGGTTTCTCCCTCATTTTTACACTATTAATCCTCTCTTTGAAAATACTCTATTCTTAGAATTTTGATTGCAAAAATACAATGCCAATTTTTTCATCAGCTCTCATGCAATCTTTTGGTATTTCACTCATCTTAAAGGTGAGTCTTGACCTCTATGTGTTGCTCATTCGACCTCTATGTCAGGTGATCTAATGTCATGATCTCTATTTGTTGCTCATTTGGCTTAAAACACCTTGGTGCTACAACTTGAGATAAATGTTATCAGTGATTCATTAGTGTTTTTGCACCATGAAGACATCTCACAACTAGTGCAAAGTGGAAGCCACCCATAGCTAGTGATATGGCCCAATCTAGACAAAATGATGGGTACCAATGCCGGTATACCTAGTGCTTGGGAGGGGAGGTTTACTCACACCACACTCAAGATTCTAAACTCCAAAAGCAAAGGCTACACTTGCTCGAAGGAAGAATTGGGGTGCTACACTTCAACCCCCTGTCTAATGACAGTCATGAACAGAATGGCATGCAGCAGCAGGTAAGGGATAATGAGAGAGCTTCCATAATTTTCATCCAGAGAACATTTCACAAGAACTATTTGTAGATGTGATAACTTATTAAGAGATGATACTACATCATTGTACAGCTATAAAAACTCTTACAATATTCTTTTCAATGAAGCAAGCAAAAAAAGGCGAGTTTTTGCTATTAATGCATGGATTTTCAACTCATCTGCCAGTACAGTTTAATGTAGTATGTAGATTGCAGAAGCAGATGAGAACAGTTCCAGTCTTGATGAATGCTCAATGATCTGATATTTAGTACCACATCGATATTCAGCCTATAGAATGGGCAACTTTCTTGGAAATGAAATCTTCTGACTTAATCTAAGTAGATAGTTGCTATGGTTTATCAAGGTGGCCTGACGCATTGAAATGGTCCAAAAAGACTTGAGAACCTGTGAGGTGAGAATCCCCCTTGCAAGGATGAAATTGTCCTGTTCCTCCCGCGATCGCACATTGTTTTGATCGGTTTTGCATTTGGGTTAGCTCCTAGTATGTTAAGAGTACTGCCTTTGTATTTTCCAGTCTGGATAGTAACTGTGTAGCTCACGTACGCAACGAATTCCTCTCTGGAGACAAAAGAATAAGTGCCTTGAGCCTCTTCCCAAAGGTTGGAGATTCCGGAGGAGACTGACTGTGTAGCGGATCATCGAACACGTAGAATCTGTCCCAACAAAAATTATTTATTTCATCTCTGCAGTCGCTTGCGTTATAGGCTGTAAACGGGGTATGGCAGATGGAGCCCGCCCATTGAAAGGTGGTCATGCATGTACCAATGGTAGCTGCACTACCTTCTTCTTTGATTCCACCACATCCTGCACAAAGTCCTCAACAAGAAAAACACAATCAGAATAGCTATATCTGGAGCTGCATCTTGCTACGTGAAATGCTGCAACAAATGTGCTACGATCTCTCTAACCTCCTAATGGGTTAGAATTGCACTGTTGATTCTAACAAAAATATTTATCTACAAGAGCATGTGAACGATTAAGCTCTGCATTGTGCAACAACCTGTGCCGAAGATCTCTCCAATAAATGGATTATATTTTTCCAATCTGACATCAGGCCCACCTCAACATTTATTTACATGTGAATGTGGAAAAGTGAGGCTTGAGCTACATCTGCATTGTGCCATGTGAAATTTGAATGGCTGCAACAAATGTGCTCACTGCGAATCCTGCGATCTGTCAACTCTTCGATAGATGAATTATATTTCCAGTGTGCATGTTGATTTGACATACACATTGATTTGTGAAGTGTGCCGAAATTAAGCTTGCCGAAGGAGAAGACAAAAGGAAGTCATGACTCACGTTCCGTAGATGCCCTCATGGGCACCTGAGCTTGCTGTCACACTTACAAGAGTAGCCTAGTAGGACTACTATCTATTATTAAGGAGTTCATGTTCCATGATGCCAACCTAAGCTTGTGTCAGACTTTTGGTTCAAGTTGGGTTACTTGGGTATTTGGTAGTGTTCAGGAAGCCGGCAAAGTATAAGAACTGACTCGGCATCTTTGTCAAAAATCAGCATCATGAAATCTTGAGGTTTTTTATATATAAGGAAATTAACCTTTTATGGTAGTAGACAGAATAAAAAATTTATTTATAACTCATAGAGATTTTTTTCAAAGTTCTAAGAAAAGATTAAGAGATTAAAATCTATATCCAATCACATTATCAATTTGATCTAAATTTGTAAGATGGTGCCCCGGAGCTGCTCTTGGAGGTGCTCCACAGGAGGTCAATCCAATTTTTGTTAGAAGAGCACCCCGATTGGATCTACCCAAATATAATGGATTAACAGATCCAGTTAGATTTCTTCAGATCTATGCTGAATCCTGTGAGGTCTATGGTGAGATTTATCCTCAAGATAAACTTAAGCTGTTTCCTATGGCCTTAACAGGCGCAACACAAGATTGGTACTATAACCAAGATGAAACTGAGCGTACAGATTGGGAGGTTGTTAAACGAGCCCTTATCACACGGTTCAAATCACGGAAGTTTATGGAAGACCCTTTCCTACTTTTAAGTAAAATTAAAATGGGAAAGCAGGAAATGGTTCGAGATTACATCGAAAGGGTGAAACGTCTTAGATCTGAATGTGAGCCTGAGCTGATTAATGAAAATGCCATGATTATGTGGTTTTTGTCAGGACTACCTAAACGGATCAGACGTGAACTGAAATGCCATAATGAGTACGCACTTTTGCAAAATGCGATGGACGATGCAATTCGGGAGGAGGATGAAGATTCAGATGACGAGCCAAATTTCAGTATGTTGCCTTATACAGCAAGGCAGACTACTACGACATCCACCACTATTGCATCAACGAATGCCAATGCTACTGCAGAAATGATGCTCAATGAGTTCGAGAAACTTGGGAAGACCCAGTAGAAACAGATGGAAAGTTGCAGTTGCAATTTGATGAGAAGATCAAAGCATTGGAAAATTTCCACGGAGAAGCAACAAGGAACCTGAGAAGTTTGCAAAGACTTTTCCTACCAGAAAAATTTGTCTGGTGTTTTATTTGTATGAAATCACACAGTGAACGAGTGTCTTCAATTGAAAAAATGG
This sequence comes from Diphasiastrum complanatum, assembly GCA_029204225.1. Taxonomy (NCBI): domain Eukaryota; kingdom Viridiplantae; phylum Streptophyta; class Lycopodiopsida; order Lycopodiales; family Lycopodiaceae; genus Diphasiastrum; species Diphasiastrum complanatum. The sequence continues at coordinate 64,809,683 of CM055092.1, read as the reverse complement.
ATGGAAATTAGTGTTTGCCATCTGTGTAATTCACTTGACCATGAGACTGCCTTTTGCAACTTCAACCCTCGGATAATTCAACAATGATTTGCCCAGATGGGATATCGAAATCCAAAGTATGGAGGCAATCCAGTAGCAAGACTACGACAATCTACTCTTGGATACCCGGAACGTCTAGCTTTGCCTGCCCCACCAAAACACTCCGCTCCTCCTGCCAATTTGATGGAACCAGAGTCTTACGGAAGAGCTGAACAATGGAGCTATGGTAATGATCAAGAAGGTGGAACAGTATGCCATTTATGCTGCCGCTCAACAACAAGCCTCGAGAAATTGGGCCACAACACCACTTGGATGCTTTGGATGTGGAGAAAATCACAGAGTTGTAGAATGTCCAAATAAAGGAAAATTTGTACCATTCTATCGTGACTGTGGATATGGGCATTGCTATAGAGACTGTCCAGCAAGACCGAAGCCACCACCAGCTACAGCACCTATAAATTTGATAATAATCAAGCAAGGATCGGTAGCTCATAATAAACCAAGTGCACCCTTGATGGTGGTCACCAGAGCACAAAAGCAAAAAGAACCAGTAGTGGATTCAGTACCTGCTGATTCTATACCATTGAACGATACACCAACAGCATCGGAAGTCTATCTAAATCTTAATATAGAAAAATGAAGATATCAAGATATGAGACAGTGGATTAAACATCTGCAAGAAGAAGAGGAACTTGAAGTTGCTAAAGTAACAGCTGAAGTTCGGTCTTCACCATTGTAGCCTCCAAGAAATTTACGTACGGATATGAATGAT